>JAASAY010000279.1:0-26924 GCA_014822085.1 Fusarium stilboides | reverse complement strand
ATATTATATTATACTAATTTAAATTAAAGGTATTAGCTAACTAAGCGCTAAAGGCTTTATATCTTATTTACTTACCTAAGCCTTATATTTACCCCCTACTAATACTACTATTAAAATTATTAACCCTTGAGAGTATAACGCGTTACTAAGTTATATAGGGATACCGAGGTTAGGGTTTAACACACCCTTCTCAAAATGAGCCAAAAGCCAGACATATAGTACGGTAGAGCGAGACAAGATTATTTCAATAAAACTAGACCCTGATTTTACTCAAGTCTGTGGAATAAGTTATGATGTATCAGAGTATTTAGTCGACTGATTCTAGTCAAGTTGGTTGATAACAAAGAATTTCTTGGCTCACAATTAATTCAATCTGGTTTAGCGCGAAGACCTCTTGACACAGCCTTTCCTAATCAATTGGAACATATGCCCTGCTGTACCAAGGACTGCTTGTATCTGATATTTTCTCTATAGTAAGCTGACAAGATAAATCTCTATAAAGCTATCGAGATGTTTGGCCACTGCCTCACAGGCTCAACTATCCAGGAGTCGGGGTGAAGACAACAGAGCCCGATATACAAGACAAGGTTTCTAATTCACCTGAAGTTGGCAGTACGAGTCAACGCATTCGCAGCCGAACTGTGCGCAGCTAAGTCCGTTGACATCGGTCTCGCAATCGGAGTCAATATTACAGTGGTAGGCGGACAAGGCAGAAGTCGTCGCTGCTGTCTCTGCGGCAGTTGTAGTGGTAGTCTCTTCAACAGCAATCGCGGTGGTTGTTGTTTCGGCGGTGGTGGTAGCCTCAGCGACAGTGGTGGTAGTATCAGTGAGTCTTTCGCATTGCCTGTTGATGCATCCGCAGCGGACAGTATCGCATAGCTCCACAAACGCATCGCAGTCGGCGGCGGTTGAGCAAGGGAAGAGATCGGCGGGGACAAATGCAGACGAGGTTGAAGCGAGGTCACTTGTAGTAGTTTCCGCAGTCAAAGTGATGAAACTGGTCAAGTCGGTGGTAAGATCCAGTCCCGAGGTGGTAAGAAGAGTGGAAGAAGTCGCGAATGAGGTCTCAGCAGTTGTGGTGTCGGACACAGTCACCGCCGTGGTCTGAGAAGAGGGACGGCAGGGTCCGGCATTGACGGCACGGACAGAAAGGGCGGCAATGACGCCGGCGACGAAGTTGGGGAAAATCATGGTAACGAACGTGGTGATACCTTAAGATATCGGGTTATGTAAATGAGTGACAGGGTGATGGTTTCCAGAGACGAAGAAGAGGCGAGAGGAGTCTACTGCAAGGAGGCGCGCGTTCAGTTTATAGAGTAAACATCTGCATTTTCATCAACAACAACGTTGGCCGTGTTGCCGCGAATCAATTATATCTTGCATCGAGCTAAGTAGAAACTATCGATTTTGACCCCTGCTAAGAACATTACGTCCACTTTTCTTGCGGGTCCATTTTAACACTATCTTCATTTGGACGCTTTTACCCCTGGCTTTTAAAATTGACTTTTGTGAGCTAGCCATATAAGATATCATTTTTCTCGACCCTGGCGCTAAACGGACAATGAAACCAATAGTCACAGATTAGTCTACACCAACTCTGGGAACAAGATAGGGATCGTCATCGCCGGATCGATAAATTCTGTCAGGATCTTAGAATCCGTGGTCATTCGGGTACACGTCACCAAATCAATAGTTTGAACGGGTTTTCTTGACGGAAAGTGTAGGCATCACTAGTTAGTAAGCATAGCCTGTCAGTGTGACGTTGAAATGCTCTTTTTACTACGGAAATGCTAACTGCACTTATAATCGTATTATCTATTCTCAGCCTGGGGTTCTCTTTTCCCTTTCACTTTTGCCTGAGTACTACAACTGAATAACTTGATTCAACTTAGCTTCTGACACAGACTTTAAGGAAGAGGGTTTTCGTCTTACCTGAAGATTCCCGCCAACGCTATCACCAAGCCGACAACAGACATATCCGTCGCAGCCCGCCCTGAAAATGCCCAACTCAGGACCACAATTATACATGTTTTACTATGACCCACTACCGTACTGGTCACAGGACCAGTTTGTGCGATGATAAAGAATTGGGAAATGTTGATTAACATGGCCAGAATTCCAGACTGTTTCTCAAGGTTAGTATAGGACGCCGTGTGGCAGAGGGATGACTTGCGAATGGGATCAAGACCCAGGAACCAACGCTGACCTCGCTGATGACCGGAAATGCATCGATCCATGGGACAAAATACAGGAGTAAAAAGGCCGAGATGGGCGCCTGGTTCAGCAACAGCTGCATGCTCGAAACGCCAAGCTTCTTGCGGAACGCAGCGATCCAGACAGTATAAAGGGATGAGAAAAACACACCAGTGAGGGCAAAGAAAATGCCGATACTGGAAGTAGTCTTGACTTTGGCATCGTCTGAATGTCTTGAATCATAATAAGATACCATAGTCACGCCAAGACACGCCAGCACGAGTGTTGAAGTAGCCAGGTACGACATTGAAACTCTGTACAAGATGTAGTCGAGAATAGCAACACAAGGCGTGACTAGAACACGGGCAATCTGATAGAATGCTACCGTGGAATAGGCGAGTGAAAGATTCGGAAATATGACATTGAGCGTCATGGCGATGCTGAGGGGAATCATTTGGGTGAAGGATACCTGCTTGGGCTTGAAGAAAGCGAAGCGGTCGAGGGAAAGTATCCATAGGCCCAGCCAAGTGACTGTGAAATGAAAGGCTGCAAAGCTGATCTGAACGAACCTGAGGTTCTTGTCGTCAAAGATGGATTTATTAGTGAAGACCTATATATTGTGAGTGACATTGCCCAATTCCTGAGCTGATTTTTTTTAATAGCTTACAATAAGAACAGTCGCAACTACATTGACAGCTATCCACAGAGACGCTTGCTTTTGGTCATGGTTGTTGTTCTCGACCTGTTTGATTTCATCCTTGGGGAGAAATGAGTCGCCCTCCTCGTCACTGTAGGGAGAGCCATCGCGGCTGTTTTCAAGATCTTGGAGCTGGAGGTTCACATCGTTTGACTGCTGAGTTGGGTTGTCAATTTTGGTCGAAGAATTAACAGCCATTTTCCACGCTACGCATGCGAAACCAAGTCGGCGAGAAGCTTCAATTACACCAACAGAATGAGAAAAGTTGAGGTTGCAAGGGTTGGAGATAATTAGGCTTTCTGCTCTAGCACAGCGCTGCCCCCTGACGCTACTGCAAGACAGGGGAGACCTGCCAGTGGAGCTTAGCGCATACACTGAGAATGCCCCTTACTACAGGGGTCTTTTCAGCTGAAGAGTTGGGGTGGTGTACTCCCTATCCGTAGATATTGCTCTTTTTAGGAAAAGAAATTGAGAGGCGTCTCGGTGTATATGTTCAACCATCTGTTATCGCTATAAAACTACAAGGTCTTTTCAATCTCCAGCCCTGTGAGCCATTGGATATACCATTATTATTTACTCTATACCAGCGGCTCTCATGCGCTCGAAACACAATCTATAACCTTGATGGACTTGGGGGATCGTAAATCCATAACTTTTGGCCTTCTCCTCTAGCTTACTGGTATCGAGTGTACAATTGCTTCTTCCAGCTTTTATGACATGCGATTGCTCCACCAGCGTAAAATTCTTCCACATTAGGCCCGGCCGTACAATGTCGCGGAAGAGAGTCAACACTTGGTTATGAGAGATGGCTCCCGGGTTAGTAAAATTGAAGATTCCAGTATCTCTATGCTCAGCCATTGCAATAGATATAGGTAATAAGTCGTGAAGAATGGTGTTGCTGTTTGGTATGTTGACTACATGATCATACATTGAAATCTTGGTGACGAAATTTCTGGGGTGGAGATCATCGCTAACAGGCATGCGCAACCTTAAAATCAGGACGTTGTCGTAGCTAGATAATATCTGGTGAAAGTCGTATCTTAGTCTCCACATTCGAGACATGTTTCTGAACTTCACTTACCGGCTCAACGTGACCCTTGGTCATGGAATAGAAGCTCCCCGTAAAATTAGGGGCGTCTTCTTCAGTAAAGCCAGCACCGCCCACGGGATGCTGTTCGTCGTACTGGTAGATGCAGCCTGTTGCAAAAACAGTGCAGTGAATGCCCATCTGATGGCACTGGTCGGCTAGAGTCAGGGTGCCTATGACATTGGAGCGGACCGTCTGCGATTTATTGTCCTCGCACCAGTCAACATTGGGTCGACCTGTGCAACCAGCGGCATTGAGAACGTGGGTTGGTTGGATCCTTTTGAGCTCGGTCGCAACCTCGGTTATGTTCTCCATACGGACAGTCGTGGTAAAGACATCTTTGCCTTGCTGTTCGAGGAGGTTCTTGAGGTGGCCTGCCACCCAACCATTTCCACCCCAGATGAGAAAGCGGTTTGCCATGGTGGTGTTGTTGGTTTGGCTGATTGGGGAAGATGATCTAGAAACGATGACAAACATGGAGCGAGAAGCATGGGTCAGGGAAGTGGGCGCACTAAATAAGAGCACGAGATTATGCGCTAACTGATTTTTTTTGGCCCTGCTCAGAGGCTTGCTTCAATTACTGACTGTTCTATTCCCATGTCATGACAAGATACATTATAGCTTTCCTGGGGCGGCCAGATCAATCTCTGGACACCACTTGCGAATCTTGGTGATTGCCTTCTTGTCTCGCTTTAGCTGCTTATGGACCCTGTGGTAACCCGTCGGATTCCCCGGAAGCTTGAGATGCCAGGGTAGCTGTTTAGAAAAGGTCAATGCCTCCCGAACAGAAGGTAAATGCGCCCCTCGCTCACGCATCAACACACTCATCCAGACATCCTCGCCATGGCCTCCATATTCCGTGTCGTCTGTATTCCAGTCCGCCCACCAGTCTCTTCCCTCATTGAGAATATCAAGTAGCATATCCCGATTACGAAGCGATAAACCACCGTTGAAGATCTGCCGGGTATTGTTGAGGGGTGCCCCGATAAAATCCCATTCAAGAAAGTCATCAACTGTCTTTTCCGCATTCGCGCACAGCATTGCATCTGCCTGGAAGACGAGGACGTGCTTGGCTGGTGCAAGCTGCTCCCAAAGCCAAGGGTGAGCAAAGTACAAATTGACGCCTTTGCGCGTGGTCAAATTGAATTGGGGAGATATAATTCGCGTTTCGATAGAGCCTTCTGCCACTGCGCGGCGCCAGACCGCAGACGTTGATGGGGATGTTGCGTTGGGCGATAAGTACTCATCGTATGTGGCCTGGGAGGTGAAGAAGACAATTGGCCATGAAGGCCCAAGGACTGCATGATAATGAAGAATGAGGGGAATTAAGCGTGGGGTGAAGAGAGTGTCGGTGATGGTAGCGACTTTGTCCTTGATGAGGCTGCTGCCCTCGGGTTTTGAGGGTGGACGTGATAGATGTGATTGAACGTTGGCAACCAGAGTATCCCGATAAGTCAAGGCGAGAACCCAGGTCAGTATCAATGATCCTACGGCATAGAACGCCTGTCGCGTACAGAGAGATCTCATCCTCTCAGTTTTCTGTAGTGTCTTTGATAGTCTTCACCCATCAACCATTACTGCAGTGCCGACTTGAGGATTTGGGTTGCCCATCAGGGGCAACTCCCACTCCGGAAGTCTGCTTGTTAGCCCCAAAAGTAACGCGCAATTAAGGGGCTTTTTGGGGCTAGTCATCGGCTCCAGGCATTGGAGATAAGCGACTAAAAACGCCACGAAGAAGTGATGCATCGCGTACCTGGTCGGGCGAACTGGGCTAACCAGACGAGGAAAGGTTTAGGGGCATTTCCTCCGTTTTATTTCTTGTCAAAGATTGAGCCTTGAATTTTCTTTGAATTGATACCGTACCGTCACTTGGCCATCCCACCTACTACGGTTCAACGACATGTAACATTGAGACTACAAGACTCATTTCCTCACTCTTACTGATCCTAGTCCTCATTAATTGGCGGTCATGGATTTGTTCTTGTCCAGGATAATCAGACGGCGCACGACTTTTGTCGTAGTCGTCTTGGTTTTTTATCTTGTATCGTTCTTTGCCGGCGCGCCGCACTTTGGCTTCATTGTGAGTCGCGTTCATTATCATCCCCCAAAAATTCCATAGCCGTTGAACGTTTCCTAATTATATATGTCTCATCAGGATAGACCTTACTCTTCCATGAAAACATCTCATCATGAAACACCCAAGGTCTCTAGGCTACACTATCTCATCCCCTCAAGTATTGTCAACGATGCTGTCTGCGCAGGCATCGTCTCAGCGCTGGTCAACCGCTACCCGATTCCAACACTAATTGGCTACAAGGGCGAGAACGAATTCGATTCGGCGGATCATCTTGCAAAGCTTCGTGTTATGAACCGTTACTTCGATAACCTTGATGCTGAAGACGATGATCTCGTTATCATTGTAGATAGCTTTGACGTATTGGCACAATTACCTGCAGAGGTCATGATTGATCGTTACTTCGACATCTCAAAGCGGTCTGAGCAACGCCTCGCTGACCAAAGAGGTATCACAGTGGATCAGCTTCATGAGCTTGGTCTTCGTCAGACCATCCTATATGGCGCAGGCAAGATGTGCTTCATCAGTAATCCGGATGAGCCCATGTGTCCACTAATGCCTGCTTCGAACTCAGCTCGATACAAGTTCGGTGTCCAGAGTGGAGAAGAAGACGCTCGGTTCCTTGACTCTCGATATCTTAACTCAGGAACAATTATTGGACCCGTGGGTGATTTACGCAGATTCATCAAGGCTGTGCTAGATCTCGTTGCCGCTGATGATGCCGTCATTGATCCAAACGACGAAGATACAACTAGAATTCATCATATGGACCAATGGTTTACTGCTCAACTGTATGTCCGACAGGAATACCATAGAGCTCTTGATCTCAATAACGGAGAGTACCCCGCCGATTTGAGCAACCTCACCTCGCTCCCCAAGCCAAGGGAGGGCCCAAACGACACCACAGACTACCACATTTTCGTTGATTTTGATTCTTCATTTACCCAGACGCAATGCCGAAATCAACTCGAGATTCACCTTCTAAGGTACAACAACTTCGACCTTACGGCGTCCATCAACGAGGATTTTCTCCAACAAGGCCCAGTATTCCGACCATACGACATACAAATGCCGTCGAATCTATATAGAGCGTTGGGCAGAGTCTGGGATGGACTGTCTACCATTCCTAATCTCGCAATCGCAAAATCTCAGCGGGATTGGATTCAAGGGCTGAACTTTGCTACAAATATCGCATCAGAGAATATTTATGCATTTTATCACAATACTTGCGAAAAGCGGTGGTTTCTTGAACGTTACAAGCACTTTTGGTTTTACCCATTCATAGTTCCTCTGCTTCAGCAAGCAAAGACGCACATTCGGGAAGGGAAACCTCTTCATCCAGGACTCGTGGACGGCCGCGTGTGGATGGCCGCGAAGCCCTATCCAGTGCTCAGTTCAGCCCTTGAGGTAGAGGAAAATGACCTCGGAGGGGTATTTACCGACCTGAGTGCAGAACCTTTTATCAATGTTGGGAGCTTATGTAGGGAGAACCTGACAGTTATACTTGGGACGGAAGTGAAAAGAGAGAATTAGATATATGATTATGTTTCCAAAACCTAAGTTCACTTTGCCATGTCATCCTCTTGACGTCAGACCACGATAGATGTACTTTTCGTATGAGTGCAGTTCTTCAGGGCCAAAGAATCTCCTTATACCAACTGCCACGAACCGCGTCCCAAGAATAGTTCAATCGCTGGTGTAAACGATTACTCGAGGCTTGCCAAAATTCGACCGTGCCGGGGTCTACCGCATACACCACCCAGCCCTCTGACGTTGGTTCTTCTCGTTCAGCCTTTAGCAAAGCCTCCCTCAATTGCGCATCTAGCTCCTGAGGATCGTGCAATGGTTGGCTTTGCTTCGAGGCCATTGCAGCAATCTTTGACCCAGATGAGCGAGCTGCAAAGTCCTCATCGCATTCGTTCCTCGGAAGAAGATTCGCTCTCCCGCGCAACCGGATCTGTCGACCTATAGTAGGCCAGTAGAAAGTGAGAGCTACGTTGTTGTTGGTTGAGATCTGCCGGCCCTTTGGGCTATCGGCTTTGATGGCAAAGTGCCAGCCGCGGTCATCGACGTTCTTCAGTATGAGAACGCGGGCATCAGGTTGGCCATCTTGATCAGTGGTTGAGAGCGTCATGCTATGAGGTTCTGGGACTTTGGCCGTGATGGCTTCATCGAGCCAGACCTCAAATGCCCGTTGCGGGGTTTCGGGAAATGCGTCGAAGTCCATTTTCAGATACGAGGATCCCTCCAGTACCGGAATGGCACGGAGCTTGGATTGCAACGCGCTGCTCGTCATTGGATGAAGCTTTGGATTATTTGAGCGTTTCCTAACGTGAAAGGGTAATAAATCTTGAACAGATTTAATTGAAGGGCTGGGATATCGAGTTGTATAAAGAAGCAGCTGTTTTCAGGATTGTCTGCGTTCCGACTGTTTATAATCACGACATCGGCTTCCTGAGTTCGGCCATAGGGTGAGTAATCAAGTCGCGCAATCCGACATCGGATAACACCCGTTGAGTCAGTCCATCTTCATCACTGCTGGTTGGATCAAGATTTGCTGAATCACATAGCATGTAGCATTGGGTAAAATCGAGATAAACTCTTTTCAAGACTGTGATAAATACCCCACGAAGCAACTCTTTTCCTAAGCTTTTGCAGCTACTTGCGCACTCGACTATTTCCACACCAACACAATCTACCTACTCAACCTTTCCGTCATCCCTCCCTTCCAATACTTTAGTAGCCCAATCTTTAATTTCCGGCGTAACTATTTTATCCGCTGCGGACATGAATTCTTCGAGCTTGCGGCCCGTAGTGTTTTCGTATTCGACCGCTTGGAACACCATTTCGATCTCGTCCAAGTCATGCGCGACGCAACTTTCCGCGGTCTCCCGCTCTTCAAATTCTAGCCACAGGTCAAGAATATATCTTTCGTTCTCCTGATCCAAAAGAGAAGCCATTAGTCTCACACTTTCTTCCTCTCGACGCCTCTTCTCTAGTTTCGGAACCCGGTCGTGTGGTGTTATGTCACCCACCAATACTTCTCCGATATCGTGCACCAGAGTCATTTGACTAACGCGTCGAAGATCTACCTGCAGTGATGAAGGAAGGCACATTGCAAGAACAGACATCCGCCATGAGTGATCAGAGACTGATTCAGGGCTATTGTATCACGGTTTAATAGTTGTCAGGAACATTGTCAAATGAATGCTTACTCCTGTATATTGTAGCGCTTCCAGCCTGCCCTTTGCACCTTCTTTAACTGTCCCATCAAATGAAAGAACAGTAAGTCCTTATGCGGCGTACCTCTCAGCGTGCCGATGTCGAGTTGTTCCAACGCTTTGGCCGCAGTCCATTGCGGGGTCTTTTGTTCGTTGGCAACATCGATACCTGCATATAATATTAGTTTGCTGTGGGACGGAATCGTCGTTTTCAGACATACCAGGGAGATTTAAACTGTCAGTCATTGTACAATATGACCCTTATATTTCGGTGCTCTTTACTTCAAGCTGTATTGATAGGTATGACAGATAGGCTTTTATGTTGTGATCAAGGATAATGCCTTTGATACCCCTCACTCCGTTGGGTAGCTATGCATATGGACAGAAAAAGTAATGATTTACTATTTTAGAAGGGTAGTATGAACGAAAACACTTCCCCGCATTATTAATGGCGACTCAGCTTTGCCTTGGTTGTCTTGGGTTACACTTACTCCCAGCATTGGTGACAAGCTGGAGAGCAAAGTACTATCACGCACAAGGATTGCTACCTAAAACTACACCTGCTACTAAGAAAGTGAATAGTTATCAACGTAAAGATTTTGAAAATATTATATTGTTCTACGATAGTTCTAGGCCAGTGGCGACGCGCTTCTGTCGAGAAGCCTGCTAAGGAGAGTGCCATTGATGGTCAACTTGTTGATGCGGAAATAAAGAAGAAAGCAGGAGGTGGAGAGCCAAGTAAGTACGATACAAGCCGACGTGAGAAGTATAAGAGAGACGAATGAGCGTGTTGGTACTGGCCGAACTGGAAGCGACGAGGGTAATGACGAGGGAAGTGACGAGAGTGATAGGGACGCAACCCACAAAGAAGCATCTGCGAATCGTCAGAAGTCTGCCCGTGTTGGGACTTTGTCAGTATAACACTATGATTGGGAATACTCTCTGCTCTTACACGGTTGCTCTATTCGGATTGGTGACGGAGGCAATTAGCGAGGCATATGTTCATAGAAGGTGGGTGTTGGGGCCACGGAAATTTCGTAGAAGAGACCGAGAAGTCTTTTTATATTCAGTGATATACAGCATAGAGATAATACTCACAAGCTGCTAGCAGTCTAGCATAACAAATCTTTCAATGATGAACTTATCTATTCAAATAAAGAAAAGTATCGAACGCGTGTGATGTATCAGCCCAGGATATACTGAAAGCAATTCACCGTCCAAAATCTATATCCGTAACCACCATTAGATCAATATACCCATACCTGCGAGTATACTCAAAGCCAAGCCAAGTACGCTGACCACTCCTGATCGCGGAGAGGTAGTGTAGGCTGCATTCTCACCGGTTGTCTCAGCCTCCCCATCACCACCATCTTCACTCTCGTCATCCAGATCGGACCCCTTATGAACCAAGACCACTGCAGGCGCATGCGTCGCGATGATATAGTCTGTGACATGAGGCCCAGTGCCTGTGAAGAACCGGTCATCTACAGACGACCGAACCGATACGGTAGCAGAGGCCATAGAGATCAGGGGTTCGCTCAAGGTAGTCCCGTCCAGGACCGAGATCGTTGAAAAGGACCATCCTGCCGCAGTAATGCACATCCCTGTATAGTTGTATGAGGTCCTCGGACTGAGGCTAGAGGCACACTCTCCGTAGCTGTCAGCTTGGTAGCCACTATGAATGATTAGCCTGTGATGTAAGAGATCAATACATTATATTAACTCACCTGGGACAGCAATAAGCGAGTGTCTCAGATGGCTCCAAGATATTTGCCCAGAAGTCGATTGGAAGGAGTCTTTGGCCCATCACGCCCTCCCCATCCTCCGGCATTGTCATTGCGCCCGAAGCATTAATGATGCCAGAGCCATCGTGGACTAAACTCCCCACGGTTGTCCAGCCTGAAGGACAAGCAATTCCAGGCGAATAATAAAAAGACTGCCCCTGGACAAATGTAGTCGTCTGGCGGTCTACCGAGTCCCGAGGCTCGCCGCTAGGGATGCAATCACCAAAAGTGTTAGAGCCACACGTCGGACGACCCATGGCATGGAAAAGAGAGGTCTCATTAGCGTAGACAAGGTGATCAGTCCCTGTTGCACATGACCTCGGGGCCGTAAAGGTTGTTGTCAGTGGACCCAGATTATGGGCACTATAGCCAAAGTATTCCGTTTCAGTAGGCATTCTCGCAGCGATTCAATATGAAAAGGAATTATGCAAAAGAACCTAGACAACAGATCCAGACGCGACAAGCGGGGCCTTTTGTGCTTCGGAGAATTATGCCAAGGGTCAGCATCGTCATTTATCTGGGCACTCAAAACGTCACGCGACAGTATGCCAAGAGTGATGGGCATCAGCTGGGTTCAATCGATACAAGTCTTGGCAATTCTGTGCCATGTATAGAATTCAAACAGACGGATAATTCACTTTTGCACGGTTCTTCTAGACGGCTGGTTGATCGCCCGGTTCTTTACAAAACCCCTGTCTGGACCTGCACTGGCCATTTTCGTCGATGGACGTTTTGTATTTATCTTAAGGTATAGACTGTATTTAGAGACACAAATCAGGATGCAACAGTTTCATCTTCGTATCTTTGAGATAAAGGCAAGAATCGACTCGGAATTGGGCCCATGCTCATTTCCCTTCCCAGTCCAAGACTTCGCTTGTCATCTAGCATCTACCACGGACCTTGTCAGGGTTGGCATAGCAAGTTCCCTCTCCATCAGCACACGGGAAACCAGCCTGGGCAATCTTCTTGCAGGCTGCCTCCCATTCCTTTCCAGCGAGCTGAGCTTCGGCATTGGCCTGGGTGCACTGAACTCAAATTAGAACGCGGGGGTTTCCGTCAGAAGCGAAGTTACTTACACGACCAGATGTTCCGTTATAGGTGGCACCACCCCACTATTTAGACGGTCAGTTGGGTCAGGGTCTTGGAATGGGTACCCAAGGCTGAAACATACCTTGTAGCCTGCGTCGTTGTAGTCTGTGCATGCGTTTGTGGTGATGCGCCAGTTGTAGCTGTCGCCGTTGTGGCAAGCGCAGTTGGGATGAAGGTCTGCCGTACTATCGTCATGTAAGCCAGTTGTTCGTGTTGTTACAGGTCGAGTCAGGCCTTACACTACGGAGAGGAACAGGAAAGCGCTGAGAACCTTGGCCAACATGATGAAGACTGTAGCTTGTATTATGGTCGTGCGATGCAAAAAGCAATGTGGTAAGTCTGGTAATACGACTTAATGCAAGAGTGAATGAGTGACTTGGTAATTTAAAGAGTGGATATCAGTTCAGACTGAAAATACAGATACAGTAAAAAGAGTGTTGGTGAAGATGAGAAAGGTTGTGGACAGAGCAAGCAGCAACTTATATCACCAGGAGTAAGGCTTGTCTCCATTCTCATCAAGACTCGGACACCCGCCTCCTGAATTTTTGGAATCATGTAACGTAACGGTCCACTATGCCAATATCCACGTCAATAGTAATGACCAACTCAATAGTCACCTGAAACTCAATAAGGCATTGCCGTCGACGGATACGAACAGTTGAGACAAACCTTAAGTCAATCCTTCAGCGGGTCAACCCGTCAAGAGCCGATCTTTCGTCCAATCTTCACGATTCAGCATCATGCAGTTGTGGGAATACCCTAGTTCCGGCAATCCCGCATATTGGGGCTGAAGCCTCGTGTGAAACGAGTCAAAAACTCTAAATCAACGTGTTGGGTACGAAAATGGACACACCGGATATATGAAACTTCGGAATCGTTTTTTCCGTGTGGGGTGCCAAGCTGGAGGACCCTTATTCCGTCAGCTGAAGTCTGCGAATTGCCTTAAACGATCGGCGTTACATAACATGATTGCATTGAAAATGGGGAAGGGGAATGGGGAAAGCTTCACCCTTATGTTGTAGACGAGTATACGCATTGCCTATTCTGGCGCCACCGTAAAATAGGGATGAGATCAGGTCGGTCCGGCAGATGAGTTGGGTGAGTTTATTCAGAGACGCGTTGTGTTGAAAAGATAAAAGAGCCCCGGATTTTAGAGAAAGAACTCACTCTTTATCCATCCGGCCATCGTTTATTCATTCGTTCATTCACTCACACTCACTCACTCATTCAGTCATTCTTTGAATTTCAACGCGACCTTTTCCACAAGTCGTGTTATCCACTCTTTCAGCATCAAGCAACTTTATCTACACTTGTCCATCATGATCCCCTCCGCCCTTTTGGCCCTTCTCAGCATCGCCTCGGTGTCTCAGGCTGCTGCAACCAAGAAGGTCCTCTCTTCTGACGATGTTATCGTCCTCAAGACCGACGGTACTTCCCAAGTCATGAAAGCCACCGACCTGCATGCTCTGGAGACCGCACCCGCCCTCTCAACCAGCAAGGCCACCTCCAAGCGAGGTCTTCACCGCCGCGGATGCGAGAAGAGCACCGAAGTCCAGGTCCTCTCCGACAAGGAGTTCCTCAACTGGGACGTCGCCATGTCTCCCGTCGTCAGCAGTCTCGGCGGCTCAAAGGGCACTGTTAGTGTGTCTACTGGTTATTCCATCGGCAACTCGCTCAGCGTTGGTACTTCTTTCGACATTACCATGATCAAGGACATTCTCGGTGTCGGATTGAGCGTTGACTATTCGCAATCTTGGAGCTCGGATCAGTCCCAGTCTTTGTCCTTTGAAGTTCCTGAGGGTCACCATGGTATCATTGTCAGCCAGCCTTATGTGCGCCGTGTCGAGGGTCGTGTTCTGGATGGCTGCACTGATAACCCCGATAAGACGGAGTTTGTCTCTGATTCCTATGAGAGCCAGTCTTACGGTAACCTCGAGTGGGTCAAGGGTGTCATTCGACTCTGCAGCAGCGAGACTTACCCCATTCCTTTCTGCAATGGTGAGGGCAGACACAAATAAACCATGTCGGAAGTTCTTGGCCTTGTAGTTAATGGACGCCTATGTCGGTTTTCATGTTACTGCACCAGCTCTGAATTGGTAACAGGTTTCAGGACTTTGATGGTCAGGTATAATAAATGTATTACTAGATCCAAATTCAACCCGTTCGTCTTACGCTGCGTATCGGTGCCCGACAGGCAGGCCTTAATAAGTCTGATAAATAGAAATGGGTAGAATTGACTGCATTTCTTGAAACCTTAACGTTATTTGTAACTATGATTGCTTGTTAAAGAGGCTAAGGTCCAGTGGGAGCCTTTCACCCATCCAGATAGCCCTCTCCAAATGATCCCTCTTCTCCGACGCACGATGATCCGCGCCCTCTTCCGGAACCACATTCGGATGGATCAACGCAGACAAGGGACCACGCCAGATGGCGAGCCACGAGACAAAAGCGCCAAACTGGGCAGGTGTGAAGAGATTGACTTCGAACATGGCGATCGGATGAGGTCCGATTGGTCGATCCCAGAATTTGTAGATTCGTAGTTCGGGAACTAAATTATGTTTCAGTCACGCGTCTCTCAAGTTGGTTAGGTATGAGAAAGGTAAACTTACATTCTCTTCGAATGCGCTGCCATAGTTCGTACGCATACTTTGCTTGTTTCTCGTTCGTTTGTAAATAGTAGATATGAATGTCACTGCAGATGTTTATCAGTGTTTGCTCATACTGTTCAACGCGTATGAGGATACCTACAAGCCGCCTCTTCGACCCCGGTCCAAAGGATCTGTAAACTGATCGTATGCTTCACTGAGCTTCTCTGCTGGTGGATTGACATAACTCTTTCCATCCTCTGCCTTCTCCTCCGGCAGCGGTGGGGCATCCTCATACCCGGTCAAAGGAGAGGGATAAGTGAATACCGAAGCGTCACCCATGTCGATTTTAGTGCGGTAAGGATGTTTAGGCCAATAAATTATAATGCAACGGGATGATATGTTTTCAATTGGTCTTGTTGTCACAATGATACTGTGATATTCTTATGCTTGTTGAAGCCAAGTGCGGGGGTTATTTAAATTATACTTTAGAGTTGCGTGATGAATGCGTTCAGCCGCATGATTTTATTAATAAGCGGTGTTCGTGCGATTGTTACTAAGCAGTGGGATACCGAAGCGCGCGGCTATTACCCTATACACTGTTAAGTCTGTTATCAATCATTACCTCATTCCTTTTCGAACCGAAATGAATTGTCAGGTTGTGAAAATGCAGTCCTGATGATATATTAATTACCCATAATTAGTAGGGTTGCTGAGTTCATATCAGCGAGTATAAACCACTAGTAATCGTGACATATGGTCAGCATGGTCAGCATATGGAACACCTGATCTTTCTTCAACATATCTGCAAAACCCTGTTCAAGCCACAGCAGTGAATTGTGTCTTCAACACCGGGTCTCGTGATTTAGTAAAACTCACTACAAACACCTCAAGAAAGCCATTTGGCTTATTTCTGCCCATTTGGGATATTTGAGAGAAAAATACCGCTAAGTTGTGTGGGTGCAGGCCTCAAAGATGAACCCTTTGATCACCGCCCGCACGCCACATCAAGCCTCAGTCTTCTTACAGTCGATGGCTTGACGGTGGCTTGACGGTGGCTAAGCCAAATCGGAAAAAGCTTCTACCGTCAGCATTCCTCAAGTCAGCCACTTTTCTCTCAACCCCACAAACACTTCCAATACTGGGAAGGGTCATGACATCATGGCTTCCATCTGGGAGGCCCGTGATTCGACCTTGCTAATTATAGGTCCTCTGGCACGGTAGTCCGGCACTTGGGGGCTTGTCATCACGAGCATCAACGCCACTAGTCCACGGATGGTGATGCTAGATGACACTAGCAGGGAGACCTCGGCATTAACGTTGCATTTTTCGAAATGATGTCTCGGCTAGAATCTCAAGGACGCGACCCTAGAGAAAACGGGCTTGCCTGGTGTCGAATGCCGTTTGGCACAGAGGATGATGGAGAAAAGTTAAATGTTAATTCGTGCACATGCAGTAGGTTTTCCTCGCATTCGGTGAAGGCGAAAGACGCCAAAGGACACTAAATCCATCTTTAGATCATCTCGTATCCTAACGTTGGGGCTGGTCTAGGCCTCAGCTCTCGTAAGGCGCCGATCTGTGGATCTCAATACCGGTACCAAGGCCAATGCTACATTGCCCATCTTCATTCAATTTAAATAACCACCTAGAACGCGTCCGTTTCTCCATTCTATCCACATTCCATTCTTTCTTCCTTTTCCCTTCTACACATATTCTCTGTCTCAGGTTGCCGACCATGGGTCTTAGCTACTTCCAATGCCTACTTGTGGGCCTTGTTGCCCAGGCTTCTCAATCGTTAGCGGCTCCTTCAAAGCGGGATGCCGTCACTAGCTGTCTCACACAAGCTAAAGTGCCTATCGATAACAAGGGTACCCAAACTTGGACACAGGATGGTACCGCGTATAACCTCAGACTTCAATTTGAGCCGGCTGCTATCGCCGTCCCTACAACTGTCGCTCAAGTTTCTGCTGCTGTTGCTTGCGGCTCGAAGCATGGTGTCGCTGTCAACGCTAAGAGTGGCGGACACAGCTACACTTCGCTTGGCTTCGGTGGAGAAGATGGTCATCTCATGATTGAGCTGGATCGCTTGTATAGCGTCAAGTTGGCCAAGGATGGAACTGCCAAGATCCAACCTGGTGCCAGACTCGGACACGTCGCGACCGAGCTGTACAACCAGGGAAAGCGTGCTCTTTCTCATGGTACATGCCCTGGGTAAGTAAATCACCCAGCATTATAAATATTACTGTGCTAATAATTCGCAGAGTTGGTGTCGGTGGTCACGCCCTGCACGGCGGCTACGGCATGGTCGCTCGCAAGTACGGCTTGACTCTTGATTGGATCAAGGGTGCTACCGTTGTCCTTCCTACCGGAAAGGTCGTGCACTGCTCCAAGACCGAGAACTCCGACCTTTTCTGGGCTATCCGCGGTGCTGGTGCATCATTCGGTGTTGTAGTCGAGCTCGAGTTTAGCACTTTCCCCGCCCCCGAGAAGATGACCTACTTCGACATCGGCCTCAACTGGGATCAGCAATCCGCCCCCAAGGGTCTCCATGACTTCCAAGAGTTTGGAAAGACGATGCCTGGCGAGATCACTATGCAAATGGCTATCTCCAAGAATGGATACAGCATTGATGGTGCTTTCATTGGCGATGAGGCTGGTCTGCGCAAGGCACTTCAACCTCTTCTTACCAAGCTCAACGTTCAGGTCAGCGCCACAACTGTCGACTGGATCCAGCTTGTCACCCACTTCGCCGGCGCCGGCGTGAACGTCAACCCCACCAGTGCCTCATATGATGCTGTAAGTATATCTGCATGTCTGATCGCAGAGAATCAATTGCTAACCAATAGCAGCATGACAACTTCTACGCTAGCAGCCTGTCAGCCCCCGAGCTTACCCAGGCCCAGTTCAAGACATTCGTCGACTACATCTCTACCAAGGGCAAGAGCAGCAGCCACTCATGGTGGCTCCAGATGGACATCACCGGCGGCAAATACTCAGCTATCGCCAAGCCTAAGCCCGGTGACACAGCCTATGTCCACCGCGACAAGCTTCTGCTCTTCCAGTTCTACGACAGCGTGGCTCAGGGCCAGAAGTATCCTTCCGACGGCTTTACTCTGATCACAGGCCTCCGCCAGAGCATTTCTAACTCGCTCAAGGCTGGTTCTTGGGGCATGTATGTCAACTACCCTGACTCGCAGCTCAAGGGCGACAGGGCTACTGAGATGTACTGGGGTAGCAACTTGGCCAAGTTGGAGCAGACGAAGGCGAAGTACGACCCTAAGAACATCTTCCGAAACCCTCAGTCTATCAAGCCGGCGAAGGCATAGATGTGATATCTCATACTATTAGATCTGGAGTTTTCTGTATTTAGCGACATAGACTTGCTTTGCTGTATGGGTTTTTTAATACTTTTTATCTTGTCTTGCTTGCTTGCATGCATTGGAGTTGACATGAATACTTTATTTACTTACTGAGGAGCTATCACTTAGGTTGCAAATAGCCCAAATAAAATGAACTGAATGTTCAAGTCCAACAATGTACTGCTCTAAGTGAATTCTAACACTTATCTTCAACCAGATTGGCCTCGGCTATAACTCTTGCGAGTTGCCAAGAATAACTAAGACATTTCGAGTTAGCTAGTTCGCAACATGATTGGCTTATCAAGTGCAACCGTATGATTTGCTCGTTGGCTGCCTAACATTGCCTGGAATTATGGGCCCGGCTTTAACTAAACCGGACAATAATCTCACAGCTGCTAAACTACTTTAAAAAAGTCTTGCCCCTTTTCCGTTCATGATCATCCTGTCATCGACTTCAGGTCTATAATTGTTCACCCATCTGCTCATTTTGTTCATCGGGATATAAGTCGCAATTACTCATCATGTCGAATCCCGCCGAACGGATGCTTAGGGCCGACATGGCCATGACGGAGAACGGGACACCTGCTACACCGACCCTTCGCCGAGCTCGTGTTCAACGTGGCAATACTCCCGGAGACATCAATCGTTTGATTCTTGGTCGGCAACCTGGCAAAAAGGCTCGATTATGGATCACAGATCGCATCCTAGAACCTCAGACAATACCGCACTTCTTTGAGTTCCTTATGTGTGGCAATCTTCCTGGTGATCGAAAGACAGCGCGACCTTTACTCACCAATGATGAGGTCTTGAGTATCACCAAGCCGCCCTCTGAGTGGGCTCCTGCTCCATTTAACGAGAAGACGAGATCTACTTCTGAGTGGATTGGAGTACGAATTGGTTCTTATGAAGACAGTTCGCGGCTTTGGCCTATAGCTAAGGAGCTACATGCAATGAAATCGAGGCTATGGGAGGGCATGCCCCCCTTGTCAGAGAGGCGCTGGAAGGAGTTGGAGCTTGATAAGCCAGAGAACTTTCCCATGGCTTGTCGTTATATCGTGGGGGTTATTGAAGCATTCGCATATTTGAACAGCCCAAAGACCAAGGCGGATCTACGAACAACCTACAATCTAATATGGGATCATCTGAAAGAGTTTCAAGACGCAATCAATGCCAAGAGGAGATCGGACGCGACAGACGGCGTCTACCAGAGGGTTTCCGTAACGGGTCTTTGGTATCAGTTCATCAGAGCACACTACGACTCCATGGTTGACAGTGCTCATCACTGGGTCATCGAGCACGTTGACCAACTTCGAGAACAAGTCGTCCAGGAACTCGCCAATCACTACCCATCTGAACCAAATCATTACGATGACAAGCAGTGGGAGCTGACAAACAAAATTCACGATCTTACCGAGAACGCAGCACAAGCTGACTACACGATATTCCTTCCCACAGACGGGTACAAAGGCGACAATCTCCCTGCCAAGGAGCATGAGCCTTTCACTGCGGCACATGATGGGGGATTTCGTGAGAACCCCATTCGATGGTCGGCTAATTTGTCGTGGCGCGCTTCTGACTATGGCAAACGTTTGAGATTCCTCAGTCGAAAGGAGCAGTACGATCATTATGCGCGTCATGAATTCCGCATACTGGACTCTTCAGTACCGGTCAATGACCCTGCGCGTATGCTCATTACGGTTTTGAGCCAGATTGATGCTCAGACGCAAACTAGGCAAGAACTTCGGGGTTATCCTCAGCCTCCTGAATTAGATCACTGGATTGAATACGCTCGACGCTTACCAAATTTGCGATTGGGGTTTGTCGCGTATCGGTTGTGTCATAAACATGATTCTGAGCTATGGCATGACTTTAAAGCAAAGTTCGAGGCGGATATTGCAGATTGGGGTAGAGGCAAGACTGGCATTGATGATATTCGGCAAGCCTGCAAGATTCACTGGATAGATGGGCAAGAGAATGAGGTACCAGATGGCGATATTGAAGCCGCCAGAAAGTATGGTCTATGAGGCAGAAGATGTTTGTACAGGGCTAATATTCTTTAGGCATTTTGAGACGCTTGAGCTACCAGATCTTCAAGTGCACGAGCGAGTATTTCTCGTTGTAGACGAAGCCACCATCACTTCATATCTCAAACCAACCAAGGATGCCGAAAAGTTCGTTCTAGCAGTCGATGTCAACTACGAAGCAACAGATGGAAAGAACGAGGAGTCACCGGGCTACCAAGGACAGCTGAGAATATTGGGCAGTCTACTATGGGACGAACTGGGCGCACTGTTGATCAGACAGGGTGCATTTCTTGATAACCTCTGGCCGATGGCAATGAGCAACCCTGAGAGTATCTATCGAGGCCCCAAGGTTACTCCAGTGCTCAAATTCTCGAGCCATGCAGATATGTTACGATGGGATCTTGCGAGTAACATTGTGCCTAGGCTAGTTGCGTACAAACAAGCGCTTGACTCGCGGAGTATTTAGCATGGTAGCTATAACCTATGTCTTCTTCATAAAGAATGTTTCAAGATTGCCTTCCTTCCTTCTTAGCCTTTGCACGAGCTCTAGTGATCATCTTCTTCCACCCAAAACATTGCGAGCAAGCTAAACACTCGAGTTAATAAAGTGCCAATTGTTCGCCGAAGACAGACGCGACATACTGGGACTCTCGTGTGATTCACAAGTATATACGCCGTCATCGCTTAGCACGGTCGGTGGACATTCGAGGGGATCTCGTTCTGTAGAGTCAAACTGAACCGGAAATTGAAACAATCAACATTTGAAGAATCAGGTTGGAAAGGTTTAAAGCTTACTCCGTAGAAGGCATCGTTTTCCTCGCGAAAGTCTTGCCCACAATCATCACACTTCAGGCATCTGTTAGTTCTACTACTTCCTGGAATCTCTATAGACTAAATTGCACTTACAATTTCCTTTAGATGTTCCTGGCAAAAAACAGCATCGTTGATCTCGACAGTTGGGGACTGATTCATGGCGACCGATATGTAATTCTTGACGAATGGTGGATCTAAACACTAACGGAACGTTGCGCAGGAGGAGAAAATAACAAAATGCTTGTGTAGCAATTTTGTTGAATAATGTTAGATTATGACTGACAAACTCGTAGGTAAAAGATCAGAATAGCTGATTAGTCGAGTGGAGGAGGACCAGTTTATATATCCTTGGAATTGGATGTCTCAGATGGTTCGTCAGCGGCTGCTGACTCGATAGATGGAGCTTCTGGCGCATTTCTTGGATACCCTGCGCTATTTAGATCTTGTCCAATCAAGACTGGAGAGTTTACAGCTGAAATGCTGAGATCTACATCAGATCTGCGAAGGGGCTTTCTAGCGTGGGCTGTATTGGCTAGGCGGTGTACGGGACGGGCCTCAATTCAAGCTCAGCAACACACTACATGTCAAATATACCCCGCACCTTTCAATATCTAGAGAAGGTTTGACGTCAGTCTCAAGGCTCGGCATTGCAGGACCAGCCCCGACAGCAGCTCCCGCTCTCCAAGGGCGTTACATCGGAATCGACATGGGTCAAAGTTCGAAAGGTCTGTCCTGTTTTAGCAGAACCACTCGACTTGATCAGCGGTGGTACATGCTCATCTTGTTGTAATTCACGCTGTTATCAAATGTTTAGTAGGCAGGGGCATCAATACCAATCGGGATAGCAAATGGCAAGACTGACTATGTAGGATGTAATCTCTCCTACAATGGTAGATAAGTGGCTCCACCTTACTTGGGCATACTCATAACATTGTTATTAAGCCCGTTGTTGAGCTTCTCTGTTGACGGGTGCCTTTCATCCCGCAAGACTATCCATGATCTCACCAGCTTTGGCCTATCGGAAAAGCCTTCTACTTAGTCCTCTTCTCCTTGTCGCAAAAGCAGTCTGACCTGCCAGAGATTCTGACGGAACTAATGCCAGCTTCCCATAAACTTCTTGCGGCCAAACATCCCCAAATCGAACGTTGATGTTCCCAAGCGCCCTTGCCCTTTCCCATCCATCCATATACGATCCCAATGGATAACGCGCGAAAGAGGGACTCTCACTCGCACTAGCTCCAACAAACCCAAATACGTCGGGAACATAAACCCATTGATGGATATAGAATGTCATGCAACAACAGATCAACAGAAAGATACAAACAAGTATGAGAAACGAGATCCAGATAGGTACGGCTTCATAAACCTTTCTTACCCGGAAGACAGTTGCTGTAGTGTTGATGTACTTCCCACAGTGATCGTAAGAACCTGAATTCTTTGGTTGATACTCATGAATACTGGCGACAATATTCCCAAATAGCTGGGTACTCAGGTAAATAGAATTGAGAAGCTGACCAATACGAATAGAGAAGTCGGTATCAGTGACGTTTTCAAATGAGATGTACATGCCGAGGAAGAATGGTGAATTTCCTTGGAGAAATGCCTCGACCAGCGTCTTGTACCCGTAATACACTTCCCCAGCGGCGGTTCTCATTAGTTCTAGAGTTTTCCAAAGAGATAAACTAGGCCATCCAAAGCAATTTGGAACATTCCAAGGTGTCTCCCAGTGCAGTATCGTGCTGGGCGAGATGGTTCTGGTTCGATCGACTTTGCAGTCCCCCCCGTCGCACATCAGGTAAAGATCGAGTGACGTACTTCGCAAAGTACAATTATACACATAATCGGTAGCGGTATAATTTTCATGCAGGCTGTATATCGCAAATTGAAGGTCGATGTAGTTTTCTCCTTTGTACGGCTCACCAGTGTCTTTGTTCCAACCGTCCCAGCGCAGGACTGCGTTAAAGGAAGAGTTTGGGAAGTTCTGCTTTTCCCACTCCTCATTTGTCAGATCTGGTTGTTTTGAGCATGTAGGTGTGAGATAAGATGAGTTCACAACGAGTTCTGTTCGTCCGGCCTCAGGAATATTCCACAACCGCAGTCCTATAAGTGACAAGTAATCCATAGAGTCGTTGGCTGTCACGGGGACCCAAGGATATTGTCCCTGGCTATCTGGTTCGGTCGGCTTTTGAGCTGGGACCTTGGCATTATTCCAAGGGTCGACTGGGGATCTCTTCGTCGAGTTTGATGCTACCACAGACGACATGAAGATAGACGAGATTGTCGATGCCCTTCCCGTGTAGTGCGAAGACTCGCCCCAGTATGAGCGGGTGTTATAACCCAGGTAATGCACCAAGCGACTCTCTTCGAGAATTTCTGTTCTTGTCCTCAAGACTGAGAGAACTTTGTCCTCCGAGAGGTGACAAAAGCCAGACAGACATGATAACTAAACCACTGATAGTGAGCTTTCTCAACGATACAGCCGCTTCGATGGAGCTCGCCAGGTTTTGGCTTTGCACTAGCTGCTCTACTGTCCATATATCTCATGAGCAACCGATGACTGAAACGAAAGAAGAAAGATCGTTGCATACCCGAAGCTTAGTCCCTCTTTCAGCCAGATAATATGCCAGCGATTTCATCAAGCGCGCAACGATAGCGGTGAATGCGACAGGAAAGATCGTAGTGCCCAGATCAGACAGATTCATCATTGCACGACCGTATTTAGACTCAGTTGTGTTGTTTAATCGGGCTGCGCTTATCGCAAGCACTGGGCTCTGTCAGTGCCATCATGCTGTCAATGGTATACTACGTACCAAGGAACAAAACAGGGCAAGCGAAAAGGCCGACGTCAACCAGGGCCAGCAGGACCTTTTCGGATCTCGTCTTTAACACTCGAGGCGGAACGGGATTGGTCGCCTGGGCGTCGTCCTGTTGCTGAGCCGGGAAATATGCACGCTCTGTGCGCAAGTCTCTTAGAAGGGCGATATCATCACTCAACGAGGATTCCGTCTCCTCCTGCCTTGGAACCGGCTTTCGACGGACCGGAGACAGCAATGAAAACGAGTTCATTACAGACGTCAGAAGAACCGATTTTGGAGTTTGCCCCCGAACGTTAGAGTGACTTGAAACAGGCTGACAAGAGAAACCTGGAAGAAGATAGTAAGGTCTGGGACCTTGGAGGAGGAATTGTATTCTTTGTGATGAAAATTGCCTTCCTAACTGATAAAGTACTGAGGCTTAGACTCTACGTAAGAATCGTCTAAAATGCTGGGAGACGGAGAAGGAAGGATTTGTTTTGGAAATTGTGCAGCTGACCATGAAAACTACCCAGCTCCAGTTTGCCTTACTGATGATTGGGTATGAACCATGCTGTTGCTGCACATCTACAGACAGCTGAAACTTGCATGAGCGCCACAAAGAGTCTCGAACCACTTAAACTCCCAGAGATAAAACATCGACCTAATGTAGTCCGGGCCTGATTCTATACAAGTAACATCTCAGTGACACTTGATCTTTTTTGAGCTGCCAAAGCATACATTAAGTCATTCCACCACCTGCTAGTGGCGAGAATAATCCAAAGCTGGTTCTGGATACTAGCAAGAAGCTGGGTAGCAGTCTCAGTGATAACGCCGAATGCCAAAACAAACCAGTAGCAGTACATAGCAACCTTGCGACTTAAGCCTGACCATATCGCGTTGCGCAATAAAGATCTAAGGAAGTGCTTCAAGAAGTGCCGTCTAGTATGCTCACGTAAACCTTTTATACTATCACCCTCTCTCTTCTAGGCCTGCTGCTCTTATTTTGTCTTGACACTTTTCAAGGTCGTCTGCAGAAAGCGATGACTGAATCACAATGAGGATATTGCTGAGGCCAACAGGGCTCTTCTCTGTCACAGCTATTCTTTTGGCCGTCTTTGGAATCTTTCCCATCCGGGTCTCGCAGGTCTCAAGCTGCGGTAGGAGCCGACATATATCACCAAGGCGTTGACCTGACATCGCTTTGTTGAAGTCCGGTAGCTTGTTAGCAAGATGTAGTTTCCAGGGTTCTGCTATTGGATCTTTCGACAAGATGTTGCATGAGATGAAGCCATCGATCACGTCTTCGCAAGCTTCATCCAGCTCAATTGTGTTCTCACACGATATCAATAGAACACTGGGGTAAAACAAAGAGCAGTTCGCTAGGTCTAAACCTGAGTAGACAGCGGTATTTAGCAGCTTTATTAGAAAGGTCAATAGTATTAATGATCGTTTACCTTCAGCAGCCTGTAGGTCTGTAGGAACTTTGCGGTGGTCTGCAAATAGAATTTCACCCCACCGGAGCGCAGCCTCTGAAGCCTCTGCAAGGTTTTGATCTTGTTCTGTAGAGTTTACAGCAACCAAAGGTCTCTGTATTTTCTCGGATATGTCTAAATATGGCATTAGTGGTGCATCACGCTGCTTTGGCTTTGGAGGAGTAGGACCTCAAAAAGATACACTTACTGTCTGCCACCATTTTTGCAACTATCCTTGGCCCTTGTAATGCCAACACAAGACCGGACCCTCGCGTCTCGCGTCGTTCAAGATTTGCTTCCAGGTCTTCCCCTTCTTTGAAGAACTCTCGTACTAGTGCGTGCCAGTGACTCATGTCAGGAAGTGACAATGCCATCAACCTCCTTTGAGCCTCATGTTCCCAAAGTGGCGGGCTCAATTCAGATACCAGAATACCTACTGCATAGTCACTCGACGATAACAAGTAAGCTGGTAAGTATCCGCGACAAATTAAAAGGGATTCTTTGATGTAAATATCACCACTGACTGTGAAGTCGAGTTGCTTGTGTCGGTTCTGCTGGCGAGGTTATGTAGATTCTTTTCCTGAAGTCTTTGTGTCTGTGTCACTCTTTCTACTTAACTGTAGGCGAGTTTGTCTTGATTTTTTTTAAAGCGTCTTTAGCTTGCAATCCTTTCCATCACAGACTGAGTCGCCAACCGGTTTCTATCAAGAATGTCTTCTTTACTCCATGGTAATTTCTCAAAGTATGCAGCTTATCCCGTGAACTGCTGGCTTCATCGCACCGCCATGAGCACTGTCTTGAGATGTGGCCTTTTGGCTAGGATGTCCTCAGCGACATAATAATCCAGTGATATTCTAATCGTGAGAGTGGGCCTAAAGATAATTATGTTAGGAGTATTCAATGAGTGTTGAATGAAACGTTTCCAATAGTTTCACGTTGAAGGCCCGATCTTACTTTTGGCTGCATGATTTT
The DNA here is from genome assembly GCA_014822085.1 of Fusarium stilboides. Taxonomy (NCBI): domain Eukaryota; kingdom Fungi; phylum Ascomycota; class Sordariomycetes; order Hypocreales; family Nectriaceae; genus Fusarium; species Fusarium stilboides. The sequence goes on along the minus strand of JAASAY010000279.1, from coordinate 759 downwards.
TCATCAATCACTACATGTCTAATGAAATACTGATATCCACCTGAATAGCTCGAATGTAGCTACCACCTTGTTTCAAAAGTAGAATAAATCGCTACTGCTGAAAGCTATCTGCATTTTAAATTATATACTTTGTAGAAACCCATTTCTCAGCTTTCGTAGCCGAGATTACGCTTCTCCCTTGGTCTAGCATGAGAATTTTAGTTCAACAACGTGACTACAGCTTTACTGAGTCAAAGCTATGAAGATGTATTGAACACGTCAAAAAATTCAGCTTAAGTCAAGACTAGAGATCCATCCCCGTCCATCATGCCAAGTTTTGTAGCCATATAACTTATCGTAATGAACATCCTGCCGATGTAAAGTTCAGTTTGGTTACCCTAGGTGGCGTTGCCGCCTCCTTATTTGTCCCCTGTGCTTTGATACAAACAAGGATGGCGGCGACACCCCCTGGGGTCACCGCACGAAGTCCCAAAGCGATAGGATAACAGCAACGAGCGGCACTCCCGTCTCCCGACTGTGGCGGCTGGCAAGATAGGGCGACAAAGAACTTCTTCAAAGAGATTAAACCTACTAACCCAATATGGCCAGCTTCACTTCCACCTTTACTAACTCTATACGGCCAGCTGCACCTCCAGCTTTACTAACCTAATATCGCTAGCTGCACCTCTGCCCAATATGCGTTATGCTAATAATGCCTTTTATTATTATTTTACTTTTTATTATAAGGTGTAGTATTTCTTATATAGGCCTGTTTAAACT
>JAASAY010000278.1:0-46309 GCA_014822085.1 Fusarium stilboides | reverse complement strand
GAGGAGGCTCCTCCTCTGCCCCAGAACCGACGAGAGCGCCGTATGCAGGAGAAGGCCGCCAAGCGCGATGGCGCTCGCCCTGTGAAGAAGACGCGCCGAGCTCAGGCTTCCTCTGGAACTGCTACTCCTACTCTTGCTGCTGGACCTACTGGCGCTCGCAAGCGTGTTGTTGCTGAGAATGGCAAGATCCTCGTGGTTGACTCTCTTGGTGATGTGTACCTCGAGGGAGAGGATGACGAGGGAGAGACTCACGAGTTCCTCCTTGACGTAAGTTATCCTTTATTTTCTACGATAACGAAATAAAAACTAACACGCACCAGCCCAACGAGATTGTCAAGCCCACCTTCAAGGACACCGCCGTTGTCCGCGCCCCGATCTGGCTTTTCAACATCACCGCCGGCCGTTTCCTCTCCAAGAAGCCATCTGACCTCGAGATTGAGATCCCCGCCGACGAGGATGACTCTGACGTTCCCCAGCGAACCCCCAGCACCGACTCTGCCGGCGAGGACTTTGAGCTTCTGGACAAGAGCACTGATTCTCTGAGCAAGGCCAAGGCTTCTGGTGCTTCGCAGGGCAAGGCCAACAAGCGCAAGGGCAAGAAGAGGTGAAACAGAACTGAGGAGTGATGCTTTTGTTGAAAAAGTTGAATCTAGTTAGGGAGTGGAGCTGGGCGTGAAATGATTAGGCGACGATGTATTTTGTGTCAAAAGGGGAGGTCAAATCTCAAATGAAATGCCAGTCATGTTAGATGCCATTCATGAAAAGGACTCGACTAGATTTTATATATGATGAGCGGCAAGATGGAGATTACCTCTGTGGCTTGGGCTCTCCAATAGTGTTCAGCTGTATATGATGCTTAGAGTAAGGCTCTGTAAGATTATGGATTCTTCAGCAGCTCAAACGTGGCTGGATTGGTGTCAGACCTTTATCAAGAGATACTCTAAGATACTCTAAGCCTTAGGATGATTGCTTACTGAACTGGACCAATGACCAAATCTTAGACTACGAATCGTCTAAATTTATGCAATTTAAGCTCAAGATAGCTCTGATTTAAACGATTGGCTTTTCCACCCGTCTTGCAAGACAAGTGTAAGTGCTGCAGTGATGCTGTACCAGTATCACTCTCGGAATTTATTTCCGCCAATGGCTTTAGCAACACAACATCAACCAAGCTACGGATAAATCATTTAAGCAGAAAGAGAGTGATGTCGCAATCCCCGGATGTTAAGCCCGTTATTTGCGTGCTTGCTGATTAGCCAGCAAGGGTATAACTCCATGCCCATGCTGCCCTTTCCGAAACTCCATTGGGGAGATGGGAGGCTACAAATCCACTTTGACGAGACTATCGCTCATGGACTCTTGAACTAATTTTTCTCCAACATGATGACAAATTTCATATAAAGATATCAACGTTACGTCTCTAATTATTTATTCAATGTATTGTATATCTGTTAGTTATCATTCACTCTCATCGTCTTTCAACCTTGACCCTTGAACAACGATGACGTCCTCGAGCCGCCCTTTGGCAGAGGGGTTGAATGTACCCGATGATAGCATCAAGGAATCATCTGCAATTCCCAATTCCGCTGCTGATGATAAAGTACAAAGTTCAGCATCGTCAACTGAAGAAACAGGCTCTGGAAATGTGGTGTTGCAGTCTTCTAAGTACGAGTCAAGCTTGCTTCGAAGGATACTAACACCCAAGAACTGTCGATGGAATGATGAGTCTCCGCCGGCTCTGTCCATGGGACAGTGTCTTCTATATGCTATGGTTTGTTGAGTTCCTCACATTTTTTAGTAATTATATCTAACATCACTTAGGCTTCAGGCATCACAGTGGCCAATCTCTACTACAATCAACCGATTCTCAACAAGATAGCTGCTACTTTCAACGTCTCGTATGAAGAATCTTCTCAAGTTGCAACATTGTTGCAATCAGGATACGCGGCGGGTCTCATCTTTATCCTGCCGATGGGTGACATTCTCGAAAGACGGCCGTTTATCACGGCTCTTGTTTTTGCCACTCCAACCATGGTGAGTCTCCTCACCTATAGATGTCTGCTTCAACGACTAACAGAATTTAGTGGATAGGTCTCTGCGTAACAAACGACTTTACCGTCTTTCGTGCCTTGTCTTTCGTCTGTGGAGCCACTACAGTTACGCCGCAGCTGATGGTCCCCCTCGTGGGAGACTTTGCTCCTGCACATCGAAAGGCGTCTCTTCTGGCCATTGTTACATCAGGACTTATGCTTGGCCTCTTGATGGCCAGACTGTTGTCTGGTGTCGTAGCAAACTTTACCAGCTGGCGTAACATCTACTGGCTTGCCTGCGGTCTTCAGTATCTCATGGGCGTTGTCCTCTTCTGCTTCATGCCTGACTACCCATCTACGAATCCTGATGGCCTTAACTATTTCCGCGCACTGGCATCGATTCCGTACATGATGTTTACAGAGCCGGTGCTCATCCAGGCGTGTTTCATTGCCTTTACACTATCGGCCGTCTTTACATCGTTCTGGACCACGCTGACGTTTCTGCTCGCCTCTCCGCCGTTCAATTATACTTCTCTACAGATTGGTCTCTTTTCCTTGACGGCATTGGCCACTATCGTGTCAATTCCTTTGATCGGAAGGTTGATTGATCGCTTTGTGCCCCTGCTGTCAACCATAGGCGGCCAGATCTTGGCACTGATCGGTGCTATTGTGGGAACATTCACAGGGAACCTCACCGTGGCTGGGCCCGTGATTCAGGCTATAGGCATAGACGTCGGTATGCAAACTGCCCAAGTATCAAACCGCGCAGCCATCTTCAACATCAACCCCAAAGCGCGCAATCGAGTCAACACAGCTTACATGGCATTGGCCTTTGCTGGGCAATTGACTGGTACAGCCGTGGGAAACAGACTGTACGCATCAGGAGGCTGGAAGAGAAGTGGCGGGTGTAGCAGTAAGTTCTCTCATCAAAAGAACTCATACGTGGGTTGCTAATCTGATCTAGTCGCGTTTGTAGGGTTATCAATCTTGATCTCTCTCGCAAGAGGTCCTAGAGAGTCAGGCTGGATTGGCTGGACGGGAGGTTGGCATCCTCGAAAGGACAAAGCCCAGCCTGCGCAACCGGCAGATGAGGAAAATAGTCATAGGGAACAGGAGAAGGAAGAAGGTAAATAGACGAGGCATTGTTCAAATAGAGCTACGTTAGATCAACAGCGGGCCGAATAACCAGCCCTACAAGACCCTGCAATACGGTCTTTAACATGGACCCAGCCAGTAAAAATAATAACAACTGCGCAAAAGTTTAACCAACCCCTTGAAACTGAACCGGTTGAATCTGTGGTAAAATACTGGTAAAATAGAAAAACTATATTGCACAGCCTTGATATTGAGCATTCTTAACCCCTCATTGGGCGTAGTACCGTAGTACGTTTAAGCAGGGATCTCGAGTTTAATGTCGTGGGAAGGATGCGCCAAGGATCGATGCTAGCGGTCAGCATTTGGTGCTATTATCGGCAGCTGACTTTCTCATCTTCTCTTTCCTTGATTAAACATTGTTCCTTCTCATTAAAGATTCTCTTTTGTCATTTTCATTCTTGAGTAGTTGCATCATCTTTGTTCAACTACACATCCATTCGTAGCTACGGGATAGTTACATTTTACACCGCTTCGCACCGGCTGGACCATATTATCACGACGCATTGGAGAACACCATGGAGCAACATTCACAGCTTACACAACCAGAGCAGTCTTTAGTTCAGCCACAGCCGTTGACAAGTCAAGATGGAGCCTCTTCTTCTATCAAAGGCCCTCTATGGACTGCTAAACTGAACCTCCGTCTTCTCTCCATTTCTATCAGCACTCTTCTTCTCATCATTGTGTTTTCCCTTCTCTTTGGCTCTAGCAATGACGCCGCTCCAATTATCATGTTTGGGCCTATTGTATGTTCAAATCCCCTCGCCAGCATGTCTTTCATGCTAACTCGTGGTGTTATAGACTGCCATTGCGTTCGCTTGGAGCTTCATGGACTCGATGTACCTCTGGACTGGAAATCGCTACAGCTTCAAGCCCTCTCTGCGCATGTGTATGGACCTGATTCTATCACTTGCTTTCTTCTCTTCATCACTTCTTGGGGGTTACTTTGGCCCTGTCGATCACCCAGCTTCAGGCTCAGCCCCGACTAAAGACGAGTCTCATCTTGGAAGACGAGCACTCGGATGCTTCGGCATTGCTCAAGTGTAAGTGCTTGAACCTTAACCGTCATCTAATTTTATACTGATCCGCGATGTTTGTAGCTTCGTTCATGTGCTGTTGGTCGTCATCGCCTACTATGAGTGGAAAACACAGACCGACAAACCTACAGGTAGTGAATTCAGGGATGAGGAAGAGAGGCTGTTGGTTGACGAAGAGCCTACTTCCAATAGGTAGTCATTATCTCATACAAAGCCACGGAGGCAAACCAGTGTTTCATACATCACAGCAACATAGATAGATACCACATCAACTCAGAAGCGCAAGTCTTTTATTCTTCACCATGTCTCTACCAGGAAAGGCTCCAGGCCCAACTTCACATCCAAGATCCAGCCTTACTCACCTTAAGCCTTGACTATCATCTGCTTCTTGTTCGAGCTGTTGATCCCATCGTGTTCGACTAGACAAGAGTGACAAAGCAATGTCTTCGGGCCGTTGATCTCAATCGTTCTGATCTCGTCATCGCAAACCTTGCCCTCTTCATTTACCTTTCTGCAGAACCGTATCTTGCCAAACGGCTCGAGCGGCGTGGAGCATTGCTGGCAGCATGTGACGCGGACGACTTGATAGCACATGATGAGAGGGATACGATGAGAATAAAAGTTGTGTGCGTCACAAGACGGTGAGTTTCCTCTACTAATAGTTGAGGGGAGGGAGTGATGTGAAATATGAAGATCCAGAATGCATTTGCGATGGAATGGGTCCCTTATAAGGCGGCACCAAAACTCACAATTTACACGCTCGAGGTAGTTCACTCGTACATTTACAGTTGTTCTGGGGTGCTGCTTATAGCATAAATCAACATAAGGTCTTTGTTCAAAATGCATAAGCTCATAGACAATGGATGTTTGTGCCAAAAATGCTGATTTGCGCAAGAACAAGAGGACATTGCGTAGTCTTTTGTCAATATGAATGAACATTATACTGCTCAGCTGTAGGAGCAACTTCTCAGTTTACTTCCATCCAAGTACTCGTATAGTTCGGACAAGTTCAACATGCCGACAAACCCAGCGCCAAGCCTCACTCTTGCCACGGCCTTCTCCTAAAATGAAGTAGGACTGAACCCAGTTTACAAAGATTGTCTTTTTAGTCTCTTAACTTCTTTTGAACTACAAAAAGTCGACAAATACACGTCCCCTCACAGGGCCTTCCGGCTTGACCCCATGGAGACCATCCTCTCGCTTATCATGTCACCTCCTCTTCCCAAAGGATATATATCGCACATCTTGCTACAAAGGAGACGCTGCTCTGCGTAGAATCATGCATGCCAAGCTTCCCAACAAGCTAACAAAAACTCCTTCCCGCTTTCTCCACGACCGCACACACGCTTAGTATACACGCTTGAAGGGCGGTACGGGCTTGCACTCGGCTTCGTCCAGGGTGGTAGAGATGACCTTTCGGTAAGACAGCTCGACCTCACCGTGGGGCTCCTTCTGGAAGGACAGAGTGTGCTTCATCCAGTTCTCGTCGTCTCGGTCGGGGAAATCCTCGCGGGCGTGAGCACCACGGGACTCCTTTCGGTTGGCGGCAGAGGTGGCGGTTTGCATACTATCAATCATGTCAGTATCATACTCATAGAACTGGTAACGGTAAAACTTACGCGCAGGTGAGCAGGTTGCGGAGCTCAAGAGTCTCAACGAGATCAGAGTTCCAGATCATGCTGCGGTCCTTCATGCCAACCTGGCTGTACATGCCATCGATCTCCTTCATCTTGCGGACACCCTCGTCCAAGCTCTCCTGGGTTCGGAACACGCTGACCTCGGTCTGCATGGCCTTCTGCATGGCAAGTCGGATCTCAGCAGTGCTCTTAGGACCGTCGGCAGTTCGGACCTTGTCGAGGACCTCGATGTGGTCGGCAGCGGCATCAGCAGCAGTGGGCTTCAGGGCGTCACCAGGGTTGAAGTTGTCACGGATGGTGTGCGAAACGGCACGACCGAAGACAACAAGATCCAGCAGAGAGTTGGCACCCAGACGGTTAGCACCGTGGACAGACACACAAGCGGCCTCACCGCAAGCGTACAGACCGGGAACAACCTTGTCCTCGCCCTTCTCGTCGACAGTAAGGACCTCACCGGTGTATCGTGTGGGGATACCACCCATGTTGTAGTGGACGGTAGGAAGAACGGGGATGGGCTGCTTGCGGACATCGACACCAGCGAAAATACCAGCGGTCTCAGAGATACCGGGCAGACGCTCAGCAAGAATCTCAGCGGGCAGATGGCTGAGCTGGAGGTAGATGTGGTCCTTGTCAGCACCGACACCACGGCCGTCACGGATCTCCATGGTCATGGATCGGGAAACGACATCACGAGAAGCAAGATCCTTGGCGGTAGGGGCATATCGCTCCATGAATCGCTCACCCTCGGAGTTGAGGAGGTAACCACCCTCACCACGGGCACCCTCAGTGATCAGGCAACCAGCTCCGTAGATACCGGTAGGGTGGAACTGGACGAACTCGAGATCCTGGTTGGGGAGACCGGCACGGGCAACCATGGCCATACCGTCACCGGTACAGGTGTGGGCAGATGTGCAGGAGAAGTAGGCTCGGCCGTAGCCACCAGTGGCGAGAACGGTGTGGTTGGCAAGGAATCGGTGCAGAGTGCCGTCCTCCTGGTTATAGGCGAGGACACCGCGGCACTCACCATCCTGCATAATCAGGTCGAGGGCGAAGTACTCGATGAAGTAGTTGGTCTTGTGTCGGAGAGACTGGCCGTAGAGAGTGTGAAGCAGGGCGTGACCGGTTCGGTCAGCGGCAGCACAGCATCGGTAGGCCTGGCCGCCCTTGCCGAACTGCTTGGACTGACCACCGAAAGCTCGCTGGTAACTAGTAAAGGTGTCAGCAGCCGAAGAGGCGGATTTCAAAGTCCAGACTCACATCTTGCCCTCCTCAGTTCGCGAGAAGGGGCAGCCGTAGTTCTCAAGCTCGATAATGGAAGCGGGAGCCTCTCGGGTCATGTAGTGAATAGCGTCCTGGTCACCCAGCCAGTCGGAACCCTTGACGGTATCGTACATGTGCCATCGCCAGTCGTCCTCGTGCATGTTACCGAGAGCAGCGTTGATACCACCCTGGGCGGCGACGGTGTGAGATCGGGTAGGGAACAGCTTGGAGATACAGGCAGTGTTGAAGCCAGCCTCAGCAAGACCGAAGGCAGCTCGCAGACCGGCACCACCAGCACCGACGACGAGAGCATCATACTCGTGGTCCTGAGAAAAGTGTCAATTGACGAGTTCTGAAAGCGACGTTTGGTAAATCGGGACGTACGATAACGGCGTACTTGTCGCTCACGAAGGGAGAGGCCTCCTTAGCTCGGAGAGGACCGTTGCCAGTGATAACTCGGGCTGTAAGCAATCCAGGTTAGCATCTCCAAGTCGCGCGTAAGATCAGGGAAGAGAGCGTACCAGCAGGTCGGGTCGTAGAGAAAGCTCGAGAAGGGAACCTGGCAGCCCGTGTGAACTATCAGACGTTAGCATACAGCACATTGAAGACCCGGTGAAGCTTCTCGCAATCGCTACATTTAGCAGACAATCCAATCCGCATCATGAAGCCATCGCAAGAGGCCAGACCAGGGGTGTTTTCAAGAGGCGGCAACTCACGGCAGGGCCAAGGGCCAATCTCCTCATTGCCATTGAAGAAGCCATCATCAACTATAGTCAGTACGACCAAGACCAAACTGCATCCGCGAAGAGAATCGAAAGGGGATTTAACGATATCCTCGGGTGGCGGAGGAGCAGGACTTTTGTTGGATGTGGTTTTGGAGAAGAGAGATGAATGTGAATGGGTGGAATTGAATGTTCAGCCAATCGACAATTCCCCTTTGACGTTTTTTTGGGTCTCTCACACTTCGCGAGGCTCTACCGGGACGGATTCTCTCGGCTCCTCGGTTCACCCGGCCAATCAGCGTTGGCTTATTTAGCAGCACCGATCATTCGCCGCCTACTGGGACGCTGTAGGCCATTCGCTGCAGCCACTGCAGATATCCATTACAGCAGCGACTCGGAAGTCAATGACCTCAAGCAGTACCTAGTAGAGCTCCTTGAGACCGACGTTTGGGGTCATTGATGCCAATTGGTTGACAAATCTTTGCTACTCATGTGGTTCTATAATTCCATAATCTTTAACTAAAACATTTGCTTCGTAATAGAACCCAATGGATCGGAAGAATTCGCCTCTTCAGGTCCCCTAAATCCATGACGACGAGAACCAAAGTCATCACGTGCCGAAGCGGATACGTTTTTACCCTTTGCTTCGGCTCCTCATCTCCCCCGCCAATTCCGATGCGTAGGTAGTCAAGTCGGCATGTGCTGGCGGATCCACCTCCAGTTGTAAGTTCACGACCGGCCCGGAAACAGAACCCGTCAGTTCATGACCAACTCGCCTATCATTATACCAGCAATCAACTGTATAAGACAAGATGAAATTATCGAATATCTTTATGAGACTCTGAGAAAGCTGCGTCGTATACTAGTAACTTTTCATGATTTCCATTTGTTAGGATAACTAAACTATGCCGTTCTCCTTATCCGAGGATCGCAAGTCTAGACCAATCCGCCGGTCATCAAAGTCCGGTTTTCGTGCCCTCACATCATAGCCAAGGTGTCTTGTCGTTGCAGGTCTTCTCAGCCAATACGAGGCGCTTCCGATTGTTCAGAACTCCAGTTTATTCATGTATCAGGAAAGGCCACCTTCTCGTCTTCAATGTCTACCTCTGACAGTCTGACTCTACCCTTTCATGTAACCCAATGACTGTATAGTCCTGTCACTCTGCGTCTTTATAATTCTGAATCCAATACGAATAAACTCCTCTTCCCTTCAAAAGAAGCAACCACTCCAAACCTATAGGAACAGCAATAAGGATATCTTGCTAAACTCAATTTGACAAAACCTCCCGCAGCATCACCAAGAAGTTCTCCGTCAGCTTGTGAACCTCACCAACAGGAGGCTTAACAGGCTCTCCAGCGCTTCGTCGCAAGCGATCCTGTCGCTTGGCTCTGCGTCGCCTCTCGGCCTCGATGGGGTCCATCTCATCCTCCTGCTCAGCCTCCAGTTCAGAATCAGATCCATCGTCGTATGCCATATCCTCGAGATCTTCGCTGTCCAATCCAAAGTCAGACGAGTTGAAGGCAATTCCTGTTGGCATCATGTCATTTCCTGCTTGTCCCTCTGCTGCCATCTTCTGCCGCGTCTTGTCGTTGTGCCATTTCTTTCGTGCTTCTTGCCATGCGATAAGCGAATTGATCTCCTCAATTGCTTTGTTTTTGTCTAATACCCCTGTGCTGACGCCGCCTTCAAACAACGCGTTGACATTGAGAGTTCCGTTCTTAGGGCCCTTGCGCAAAAACTCGAGTATCCCCTCAATCCAGCCCATAAGTTGAGTGAAAAGGCCGTTGTCATGCGTATGGACTTCATGCACGAATTTGTAAAAGTTGTGCTCGTGTCGCTGGCAAAGGTCAATAAACGCCTGGACCGTCTGGTTAGGATCCGCTGAGGCGTCCTGCTCTCTGCATTTGTCGACGACCTATATCTTTGTTAGTTACTAACTTCAACCCGCAATCAGTTCCACTTCTTACCTGAATCATGTCATCGATAAACACGGCAAAATCAGTAACACTATTGTACACGTTCGCCGACTTATAAACTCGCACCAGCGGCTCGTAGAAGATGGTGAAGAGATCCCGGAAGAGCTGTAGCGTCACCGGCTCTTCGATCAGCTGAAGCATCATCTCCTTATCCCGCTGTCGCGTGCATAACTTCAGGTACTGCTTCATGTACGAGAACAGCTGGGCTCCTTGGCGAAGCTCCTCGTCGATGTTCTCCACCGCATTATTGAAGGCAACATAGGCGTTATAGAGCCTTTGAATTTGCTCTCCTGTAAGTCCCGGCTCGATCAGATCAGATCTCAAGATTGCCACAATCAAGTCCACGTCATCCGCCTCGGCCTCTTCACGGATTGCTATCTTAATGTGCTCCTCCGAGTGCGTGTACTTGTGAAGTTTGTCTGAAAAGACTGCGTCGTCAATCTTTGTGGCGAGAATATCAATCGACTTCTGGAAGCTCTTGATGCCGTCATTTAGCGTAAGAGAGAAAATTCTCTGCATCAATGATCGTGTGCCAAAGGGCTGAGCAAGGAAGATATCGAGAACACCGGACATGACGGCTGCAGGGTTCGCGATTCGAATGACGTTCTTGATAACAGAGTACGGAATAAGGGAGTGGATACGTCTTGCCTGAGCAAAGAGTTCCGGGGAATTGTCCTCGGCCAAGAAAAGGTGATAGATGACGGCCGCAATCTCGATGCGGAGCCATTCGGCAAACTTTCGATACTGGATGCTAAGATCCTGAATCGTCTCCTTTTCTTTAATCTCCTTGAAGAGCATTGTCAGTCCGTTGCGTTCTACGATGTCGCGACGAAACCTAGAATCTGTCAGCTCAAGCACGGTTCCTGTATCAAGCGAAACTTACTGTTCCATATACTCGTCAAGTTCAGCGGCTCTCTTTCTTGCGATTTCATAGAACTGTTTTTGTTCTTCCATGCGCTTCTCGTCCACTTGCTTCCTTCGAAGTATGTCCTCGACATCCTCATCTGTGGGGGTGATTGGCTCGCCACTCAAGAACTCTTGCATAGCATTGGTGTTAGCGAACTGGGGGTTGTGTAGAAGAGATCGTAGGAACGCCCGGAGCGATATTCGTTGGTTCTCGCGCCACAAAGTAACAGACTGTATCTCCAGTCAGTGTAAATGCAAAAGGTAGCGGGTTATAAGTCACATACTTCTGACTTGTCTGACTTATCCGAGTCCTGACGGACGGCTGGACTGAGTCTTCCTCCCTCAGTAGACGCCCGAGGAGATGGAACTCTTGGGGAATTAAGTCCCTTGGATCGACTTGACCGGAAAGATGCAGCGGAACCAGCCCTGCGATGACCTTGATAAATGTCAGTATGATGAACACGGCAGAAAGAGCTCATACATACCAGGTGTCAACATCGATGAAGAACCGTTAGGATTAGGAGCATTAACCCGTGTCGAGACAGACGAGACAGAACTAGCGTCCGAGTCGTTTCCATTGCTAAACATGGATGTGAAGGCGATCGTTGTTGTTGTATCAGATTTGTTTTTCTTGGGCATATCCGGTAGCACTCGACCAGGAAGCTCTGTACGCAGTCGACTGTGGAGCTTTGCAAAGTCACTATATCTTCGGCCAACGTAGTGCTCCAACTCTCCCTTCTTCTTGATACGTAGGATGAACTCGGCATGCTTGTGCTTTCGGATCGTACGCTTGACCTGGGTGACTCGTACGCCGGCGACGTTAACATCCCAGCCATTGATATAGTTACCCTCAGGCAGGGTATGCATCACACCCGTATCGATGGCATTGCTGTCCACGATCTCAATCTCCGAAAACCGAATGCGCTCCTCGAAGCCTGATGAGGTTCCGATTCCGGAGACCATCATCAGCTCAACGAGCTTCTTGGCCTTGATGGCCAATTTTCGTCTCTTAGTCTCCTCCAGGCGATCCTCCGAGGATGAGATTTGCTTTCCTGCAAAAGACTCAAGGAACTATAATCCGTCAGCGCCAAAGCCTCTGCCGGTCTAGTATATGGACATTACTCACCGCTTGGAGCTTGTCCTGCCAGAACTCCTTCTCGCGAGCCTTGTCTAGGAAAGGAAAGTCGCGAACATGATGAACGAAGATGTATCGCAGAATAGGCAACTCGGACTCTTCAGGGGGGACCTCGCCGTGATCGGATCGGAAGGGCGCGCCGAAGCGCTGAAGGGCAGTCGTGGAATTGAGCTCGTTAATCTCCCACTTTACCTGCTCAGAAATAAGTTCTCTTTTGAGGTCTAAGACGAGGAACCACGTATTAGCATCTGTCACATCGCGCGTGTTTGTTGGAAGAAGCCCATCGCAACTCACAGTGTTCTTGCTTTCCAGTCAGTGCCTGGCCTTGCGGTGGTGTAATATCTTGTTTCGATCGCACCGGCAGTTCAGCGGCGGATGGAGCGCCTGCGACAGCGCCCTCAACCATTGCGGGCGTATCTCCAGCCTCGGCAGCCATAGCTCGCGCAACAGCCGAGATTCGATGTGTCGTGTAGTTTCGTAGGGGTTAGAAATAAGTTGCGGTTGGTAAAAGTCGTCGATATCAATGTCTAGGATAGGTTGGTTGATATGTAGAAGAAATCGTCGATCTTTGGGTAGGTCTCTCAACAAGACGCCCAAGAGATGTTGCTTTGGTTTGGCGGGGCAGCTGCAGTCAGCTTCGGGCTTAACGCTGGACGTAAGAGGCTAAGGTATGGAGCAACTACGTAATGCGGCCGGCTTTCGAGACTCGACGGTCCTTCCCCTTAGATCGTGAACGAAACGAGGCTTCACAGAAATACGCAGGAACCACTCAGACGTGAATTCGTAAATGATGACACCTCCTCTTTTTTCATTCTTGCCCTCTACCTTTTAAAGAAATTCCTCGTCCTGGGCACTTGCGTGTATTAAGCGCCAAAAGCGAGGGGCATGACGCGTGCCGCCAAGTACCAAGCCACTCGCCCAGACTCTCCTAACCCTGCTTTTCGGGTTCTTTTTGCCGTACTATGGCAATGCATGAGTCTAACGTTTTAACTCAGACTTTTTCCTATTGATGTTTATGGAAACTAGGTAGGCAAGCGTAGACTGCTGCGTACGGCAACATGACTAACTAGTGACTACCTAGCCAAATGTCTCTGGAACTGCACGACAACAATTATTCACTGGTTTGCTGAAATTGTTGTTAATAACAAGCAACTGATTTTATTTGTTGATCACAATATTGAGTATCCAGGTTCTGGTTGTACAAGCCACAATTCGTGTGCTTCCATCGTGGCTGCTTAGAAACTCGGACCAGGTAGAACGGTAATAAGAGAGATTAGATGGTCGTCCCGGCAGTTTGCTTTTTTACGGATAGCCCAATCATCTAACCATATCAACTGGGGAAGTGATGGGAGAATCTGCTGCGCCGCCACTATCAGTCACGCATTTTCTAGGCTGTGCTTAGCTAGCACTCAAGAGTTTGCTTGATGGGGACGTGCTTATCATCATATTTGTGGTGGTTTCTAAACCGACAGAACTGGGTCAACGAATCTCTTCTCTCTGTTTGCTATCGGAATCGTGATACTGAAGAACGTAGGGTAAGCCTGTAACAGCAATAAAGTATGAACGTCTGAGGTGTATCCTGGAGCACGCGCCAGAAAACTCCTACGTGTTGCTTTCACGAGCCCTAGAAGTCTGTCTGACCCAAACAGCTCTAATCCTTGGCAGCGGCTAAGTCTAACACCCATGGATCCTAGGCGTCGTATACGCCGACCATCTCCGGGACACGGCTCGGTGGTGGGGAAGCATGATACGGAGGCTCCGAAGTGTGGCGGCGCGGCAGCGGCTCGGCGCATGGCTTTAACTCATCTTGCATATGGATAGTGACGTATCATGAGATAGCACGGATACTCAACGCGATTTTAGGATAGTAGCAATTATTACGATCACAGGCAGCTTGGAAATTCTCAGAGGTTGGCACATGTTCGTACCGAAACATCTTGTAGATTTAGGGCGACCTGGCAGCTCTTTAGGGTAAATCTGTAAGTTTGACCGAGTTCCAAACTATGTGGTGATAAGTTGAATTAAATAGGGTACAGGCTGAAGGATTAAAGAAACAGCATTCTATAGGTGTCGGACTAAAGCAATTATATGGCATTTGCACGCTATATTGGATATCATGAATCGTCGGGGTATAGGAAAAGCAAATGCACAAGAGCAAAATGAGCACAACGGCATCACAGCTCGTCAAAAGCACGAAGCTCCTCCCCTCTATGGGCGTGCTTCCTCTTCAAATACGCCGAATCGCTCTTCTCATGTCTACGATGGGGTAGTGCTGTGTGTCCTGCCTCCTTATGCGACTCAATGATCGACTCTGCAACACGAGGCGTACCCGAGTTATCATTACCCAGCAGGTCATGTCGCGATAAGTACTGTGCGCCAAAGAACAGAACCACCACTGCCAAGAAAACGACAGTGATGCAGATCACAATGGCCCTCAATCTCAAACGCGTCTTGTCTTGCGACTGTTTGTCTAAACGTTCCCAAAGCTCGACTCGCTCTCGGACAATGTCGACTCGGTCACTCAAAGCGCGAATCCTTGCACGGCCATCTTGAACACGAGTTTGAAGTGACTCGATATTCTCCTGGTGCTCCTTAAATTGCCCCATAGCCGCAATCTGTGATGTGATGTCGTTCTCAATCTCACAAGCATCCTTTTCGAAGTTACGATGTATGCTCTGAGACTCCTCCGCTAGCTCCTTGAGAGCAGAAACGGTCGACTGAAGTGTGGTCATCTTTTCGAGAACGGCGTAGTATGTCTCGTCGAGTCGTCGAGCTGTTGATGTGGAGAAAGTACCTAGTTCGACAAGCGACTGCTTTAAGCCCCTATGAATGCATTAGCAATATGATAGTCAGACCAAGTAGTAGATGGTATCTTACTCGACCTGCGAGGACGTCTTTGTCTGCTCGTCCTGGAGCTTCTCCTTGCTCATCTTGGGTTCTGGAGCGGCAATATTGGCGACCTTATTCTCCTCCTCCCTCGATAGCATCAGACTCTGCCGCCGACTCTGGTCGGGGCTCATATAGGGCGTTACGCCCTCCGACCGCGTCATGATGTCCACCGACGCTCTACTCGGATAGTGTGGATTCGCAGATACAGGATGGGAGATGGAGATGTGGTGAGAATGCGGGGCCCGGTCTTCATGATATCGGTCGCGTTCCTTGTCCTTTCGACGGTTGAGCTTGGCCGGCGAGGCAAGCTCAGTGATTGACCGCTTCAGCTGGTGTCGACTGCCTGAGCGGATGCTCGAGACCGAGTTGGCAGAGTCTCGGGGACTCGTAAAGCCTGCGGAGGCCATGGCGTGAGCGGATTCCAAGGGCTGGTCGGTCGCCTTGCGTGTGGCTGTTCCCGATTCGTTCTGGCAGCTTCTGTAGCTGTAGGTTGTATGTAAAAATTCTAGACCTGGACCCTGTGACGCATGGGGTGGGTTACCCAAAGAGGGCATGCAGATTTTCGCTGACTGGCTCGTGGGAGCTCACAGACAGTAGGTTTCCAGGTTTGTTGCGTGGTTACATCAGGCGATCGCCAAATGGCCAACCTCGGGGAGGGTTTAGTGGACCCCTGCAAGAACGGCAGTTTCACATGTCACTATCAGCACAAAAGATCAAGATATCTCCACCATAGCTCGATACATGTCTTGTTCGTATTCGAATATGTCTTCTATGTGACTGAACAGTGCATGTGGCAGCTTCTTAAACACTTGACTATATTCTTTTACCCCAGGGCACACCCTACTGGCATGCAGAGCCGGGATTATCGTCATAATCGTCACATTCACATAACAATGGTCAAAGGAAATCTATGATACGCACCACCAGAAGAGGGTTCAGAACGACGATCGAACGAATCTGGTGTCATTTGCGCGACATGTTAAAGTCGCCAGTTTCCATGCACATGCCTTGAAGCTATTCGGTCCTTCTGTTGCTAACCAGATTGGCGAACAACATTCTTGACCTGAACCGAGATGCAGTGTGAATAACACTAGCAATCTCACCAAACCCATGCCATAAACAGAGACCTTCCAATCCCATGTCGAGAGTAACATAAACAACAACCCTGCATCGGACCTTATCTCATATTCTAACGCTCAGGTATATTGTGCTGCTCCCTATATTCTCTAACCTATTCTTTCCGTTGCAAGTGTAGCGTAGCGTGAGATATGCCGCATCGTAAATCATAACGTTGTCGATAAATGTATGTCTGCTTTTCCATAACACCAAGAAACCGCTCCCCGTGATTAAGAGTTGATCAGCTTGTTTCGCTTCTCCTTGCGCTTTAGTCGGTCGACTCGCTTCTTGTGCATCTTCTCGGCCATCTTCTCGTATCGCTCCTTCTCCTCCTTCTTCTCTCGCTTATCCTTGATAGCCTGGACCTTGCGCTGTTTCTGTGGTTAGCCATGATTGTGTGCGCTGTCGACAGAAACACAAGCTTACCTGGCGCTCCTCTTCCTTCTCGTCCTTCAGCTCCTTCTCCTTTGCCTTAACTTGTGCCATGAGAGCACGCTCTTGCGTTCGCTTCTCATAAGACTTAAGGCCGGATGTAGGTCGAAAAGCCTTCTTGGGAGCATGCCATTGCTTGCCTGGTTTGAAGGTTAGCACACTGATGCGCACAGCGCTGTGGGGGCATTAATACCATTCTTGCGCATGCCCAGTGGCTTCTCAGCCGCCGGGGCGGGGGTCAGTTTCGCGCTCTCTGTATCGGACATGATGGTGATGGATATACTGTCTGTGATACCGAGGCGTGTCGTTTCGCGATCGTCTTCACCAAATTTTCTGCCGGCCAAAAAAAAGTTCTAGCGGGGCATTATCTTGGAGGCGGTGAGAAGGCTGGAACAACTGTGGCTGTGCTCCTCCACACTGCATCCAATATGTGGCTCAATTCAGGGTCCAATCGCTCCCCACACTTTAAGTAAGGGGCAGATAAGGGGCGATCTTGTCACGTCGCTTCGTGCTTCTGTTTCACGATCTGGAGGCTACCGGCCCCTTCAGATGAACTGCTAATAATCGAAGGATCATGTTCGCCTCGGTAATCTCTGCCACCATTCAATCAATAGTTTGTCTTGCTCAGCTGGAGCTGACGACGCTTCCAATAGTATGCGCTCCCGTCCCTGCTTGGCTGTCAATCTGAGGGAGAGGTGTCAAGAACCTCCGCTATTGGCTACGTCTTCAGCTGCGAACATGTAAGCCTCAGATCCATCCATGGATTACAAGATTTCCTGGCTTGCAGATTTAACAGGTGGCTTTGAGTTCGATGCATGGAAGCTAGGGGCCGAGACGCTGATCAAAGTGATGTGATTGGGACAGGGGGGACCACTGTTCGTATCGCAAGAACCGTATGGTTGTTATTTTGGTCGTCAGGCATTTTTATGAAAGGGGGCATACGAATATGTATCAAGGGAGATTTGCTAGGCCAAGACATGCGTTTCGCGAGTCTCCCCCTGCCCAGAAATTGGCATACGCGCTTCAATTGTTTTCTGCCCAGATTAATTAACAGCATTTGCAAACGTCAGCGTGTAAATTGCCATGCATTAGATGGAAGAGACATTTCAGATTAGAGAGACATTGCCAAGTGGAACGACAAGCCAAAATATCTCAGCCAAGCACATGAACACTGTACTATTATGAGTATTTACTTTCTAAGGCTATGATTGGATTCAATGTAATTAACATGGCAATGTCATAATGATGGAACTCGTTTGATGCGGATTCAAAGGCCAGATTATGTCCTAATCCTTCGGAAGAGCGACCGAATCCTACCTCGAATGACATCCATGGGTCCAGAGCCAAGACCGAAAACAATGCCTACGAGATGACGATGAGCCAGTTGTGCTAAATTCGGGTATTTCTCTTCTCCATCGGTACGGCATTTTAGATTCTAAACTCACGGGGCCTCCTTCACGGAGATGCAGGGAGATGGAGCTCATGACGGAATGGAAGGAAATCGCAATTAGCTGGGCAAATTGGCTTATTAGTGGTGTTGATAATTATAGGACAGCATTGTACCGCTGGTAGCTGAGCGTCCTTCCCTCTTGAGAAAGTTGGCGAGATTGCTCATGCATGCAAGGAATAGTTCATTTCATTTTCATTGAGATACCAAGCGCCCGCGCGAGGTTATTCGCGGACGAGCTGAGCGGTGGCAGGCTGACTTGACCTGAGATGGGATTTCCCAAGCCCTTTTTTTCACGAGCGTGAAATTGGCCGTTTGGTAGGTAAGTGGAGCATGACGAGAGACTACGTGCAGGAACTTTGAAGTCTTGAACGAGGGAGAATCCCTGTATGTACTGGCTCCGCTTCGTGGGAGACACTCCGACGTGAACCCCAGGTCTGGGTTTTGAGTGAGACACGAGGGATGAAGTGAAGAGAGAGGGTTTACAAGGTATCGAGATCCTGGTAGTGCAAGCATTATATGCATGCAGCTTTGGAGAGTTTAGATATCATGCAACTATCGTTACAGACGATGTTTGCCAGCGCATAATCGTCACGACAACCAGAGCTGGCTGTCAACAGTTACCGGCCGTGTGTTTCTCACCAAACTGTTTAGCTGGGTCTTCTTAGTTTAGAGGCCGATAAGTCCAGACAATCGTCGTTTTTAACTGGATTTGGTTAAATTTCCGATGAGCCAATGACCTCAGTCTGTGCGCTTTCGCGGGTGTCGTCGGATATTGTTGTAGATCTCCTCGTCTGGTGTTGATTGGAATATCAGGCAAACCGGGACAACCTCTGTTTGTAAAAATTGTTCATGCCGCTTGGGTCTGTGAGTTGTCAAACATTCAAGGGGAAACCATAACGAAATTGAATGTTACTATTCCGGTGTGCGGGAGAGGCGTCGCTTCACATCTTCCTCTTGGTAGCTGTCAATACCCGGATTGGGACATTGGGATCTGTAGAATGAAACAAACCGTGATAAAGATGGACCCACGATCATCCCGTCAAGATGTCTGACGTCTTGTCTATTAAAAAAGCAATCAAAGCCCCAAGACCAATCATGATACGCAGCTTGGTTCCGTTGCCTGGGTGAGACTTCCGCCCCGGACGAACAAGGCAATGTGTTTTCACAAGTGCCCTGCACGCCCAGATTAAAAGAGACCCAAGCCTCAATCGCATCCGTCATCAACTGCCACATCCCTTCCAAGGACTGAATAGAGGAGCACCAGGTACCAGGGTGGGAATAGACAGGGGAATTAAGGCTGTTCCTGACCCCGTGCGTAGCGGGCAGCGAGGCGTTACAGGATACCGAAGCCTCCTAAGCCCAAGGTTTGTTGAGAGAAATCTACAGTACGTGTTTGCCGACCGTAATGAAAGAGGTATATCAGGAGGCACTTGGTTATACGACGCTCAAACTGTAAACAACTCCCGTAAAAGGCACAATCGGATCAGGCGACCCATCTGTCAAGATCTAAAATCAGAACAACCTAACCCTGCTATAAATGTGCTCGGACATGGGCCATACGTAATGCTCAAGGGTTTTCTTTCGGAAAGATCATAGCCTAACTCAATAACACCTGGTTCTTTGTTTTGGTGAATAACTTTGTTATGATGGGACTTGGCCTCGTAATCTTTGACCTGGTCGGGCTTTGACAGGCCTGGACGAGGCCAGCTCATCCTGGCCAGATCTCAGGTGGATCGGTAGCCAGGCCGAGCAGAAAAAAAGCAACGGAGCAAACCCAATAAAACCCGCAAAAGCACGATGGAAATATGCTGTACCGTACTGTATACAGTACAGTATCGTACATATCTTCTGGCTCTTGTGGCGCACAACAGTTGTCGACTGGTTCTAGCCCCGATCATTATGCAAGCCATGTCTCGCCTGTACGATAGTTTAGGCGGCTGGGGTCAAGTAGCCAGGTTAGTTGATGGAGCAGAAGGGACAAACTTGCTTTGTTCTGATATCGTACTGTAAAACCTGATCTACGGATGGCTCGGCAGTATCGTCAAATCCATGATTATTGTATACGGAAACCATCATATCCCCCTAAACATTTTATGGTGTTCCATCCATGGCTACCGTTGATCTAGGTCCCGCCCCTTCTTGAGATCGATCCGTTTGTTGGTGGCTGCCTACTGCAGCAGCCAAATGGTCTCTCTGTGGATATGATTGGTTTCCGACTTACACCAGATCAAGGTACGCTCTCGTACAGGTTGCAAGAAACCACCTCAAACTGGGAACTTTGAAGATAAATGATACAAAACTGGTCAGGTATCTTACGATAAATTCAGGCCAAGCGCACGCTAGTCCTTCTCTCAAGTCAACTTCTTTGCCTAGTGTGCGATGTTTTTTGCTCTTAGCCAGCTGATCATCTAGGCCCTCATGCAGTCAGATAGTTGTGTACTGTTCCGCCAACCCGTCAGACGAGTAAGTACTGTTGAAGCTGACTCGGGGACATCGTGTACTCAGCCAGTATTAACCCCAATCCGTACTTGCCGCTGACCACCATAGCGGTAGCAACACTCATTGTAACTTAGCCGGTCGCTAATCGACTAGGATTGAATCTCTCGTCATTCCCAATTCGTATTGTGGTGTGGACAAAGCCCCCAAATAAATTGTCATGAACGAGCCTTATCGGTACTGTACAGCACTCGAGTGAACCCTCGTGATATCGAGAGGTCTATGATGCCCGGCCAAGAGTATCCGAACTTGTTGCTCAACCGCCAAGGCCGTTAGATTGTCGCGGCCATCAAGCAAGACATCGTGCCGCCCGCTGTAACCGTTACTCTCCAGGTCGGCCTCCACTTGTTGTTCGCCTCCCCCGCTCTCTAACCTGGAAGTCATCTCACCCTTGTAAAGGTGCCAGTTCTGTGTCTGATATGGGTGGAATATCATGTAAATGCCTGTAAAGACGCATGTTTACCTAGCAGAGGGCAAGCTTGTGGCTTCAACAACACTCAATATTTGCGCTTGATTGTCACTTGCTCCTATCTGTTCGCTTGCATGTTCGTCCGCCTGTCGTGGGCTTCTGCATGCATGCACAAGTGTTCCTTAGGTGCAGGTACACGGCGTACTGAGCGTGACATGGGCCGGGGTGTCAAGTGGTCCCCGAAAGAAGAAGCAGACGAATAGCAGAGGCCTGAAGTGCCCAACAAAGCAGCATCTCAAGAGCGTTCGCAGTGCCGAGGGTGAGCAAAGGACCAGGGATAGCCTGGAAGGTCACAGTATCATGTGCCGCTACTTACAGTACCTGCCATGATATGGTGACCGCCATGAACATGAGCGGGCGGATATCAGACCTGTGCAACGTCTCTGTCGTGTTGTTGATGAAGATCAATATCCATGATAGTATTAATGTTGTCCTGTTTCAGTAAGATTGGGCGAGGAGCATGAGTGTTTGTTCATCTCATCTCTTGTAGCGAGATGGTAAGCAATGATTTGCTCGATCCATGTTTCTATCAGATTGACAATATTGATAAAAGGTAGATTGATTAAGGCAGCATAAGATGGCATTTCAGTTTATTATTGCCCGGAGAAGATGATAACCAGTTGTCAGTCGCTGTAATTTGCGTGTGGAATACGGGCAACACAGTGCGGGACTTGGGGTGGATGAAAACGCTCCACTGCCAAGAGAAGTGGAGGAGGCCCGGCCGCCCCTGGAGAAGAAGAACCAGGAAGGGGACTTAGTTTGGGCAAGAGAGATCCATGGATGGTTTAGTTCCACTTGCCCTGGCCTCCTGGTCTTGGGGAGAGGACGCGGCCATTTTGATTGTGTGAGGTGTGCTTGTTATTGCTGCTGGGCTCCAGGTAGGTATCAATTGTCCAACACGACTGTCTGCAGTGCATTGCCTCCTTTCTTCTTTGGGTTCCCTTGGCTTCTTCATCGGGTCACCCTAATTCCTGGAATCGTGAACCGCGAACCGCCTTGCGTTGGCATCCACTCACTCCAACCTTGGCAGGCCAAGCGGGCTGTTGGAGTCCCCGAGGTGGCGCCCCTTGGGCCCTGTCGTGTCTTGTCTTGTCTTGCTTGTCTCTGAACGCCAGCACCAGGGCGAAGAGGCATTGTCCGTACTCCGTACCTGAGGTGACCTGGTCCAGTCTGGCCAGGTACCTTGCTACCTGGCTACCTGGCTACCTCGAGCTGGGGGCCTGGCCCAAGTCCCAAGTGGGAAGGAAGCGCACCTCAGCGGTACTAGAGATGCAGGTCCTCCTTCGCCATTTCCGGCGCTCCATCCGCTCTCGTGTTGGTTGCAGCGGTACTTGTGCCCGTGTACTCAGGTACTCTAATCACAGTGGAGACCCCTTGCTCGTTGTGGGCGCTGCGTGGCTGAACACACTCCCCATTTGCCTTTTCCCTCAGGGCAGGTGCAGGTCCGCCTTTCTCTATCTCGAAATCGCGTTTCCCCCTCCCGTCCCCCGTCCCGTCTTCTCTTCTTCAACTCTCCGGCCACACCTCAATTCAACAACGCCGCCTTTGCGAGCGAAGATTCACTTTCTTCCTCCTCCCGACCTCCTCTTTCTTGGTGCGATTCCAGTTGCTCTCTTATCTTTGTAGAGTTGCACTGGTCTTGTCCGTCCACTCCTTTTCATTACATTAGTTTTACATTCGAGTTGCCTTCGTCTTGCCAATTTCCGCGATCCCATCTCGACGACGTTGAAGCCTGTTGCTACCATTTTCATCTGGTCCGTTATCCCAGTACGCTCGCTCGCCTTCAGTTCTGGTCATATCAATTTTATTCGAAGCCGATGCCTTTATCTTTCTCGCGTGCTGTCGAATTTCAATTTCCAAGATCTACATACTGATCGTTGCTTGTGACGTCTCAGACGCGACTATCTCGATACGACATACAACTTATTGCTACATACTTGCTAGCCAGACAATTCAGCAAGCCTCACGGTTTCGGAACGGTTGCTTCGCTTGTCCTATGAACCCTTAATTCAAACCCAGTTGTCCATCACTTCGATTGCCGCTGCGCGGCTGAGGAGAAGATGGCAACCGCATTCGGCCCTGAACGGCTAACACGCCCATCCCCCGGTCCAGCTTTCGACAACCCTACCGATCGATTTGCTGCTTCAATGAGCTCATTGCCTGGATCTCAAGCGTTCGACTCTCAACCTCATGGTGACGAACCGCCTCCAAACCCTCCATTCGTCTTTCCAGCTCAACCGCCCGCCTCAGTTTCCGCACCCTCTTCCTTCTCACGAGCGACGGGTCGTCGTCCAATGTCGGCCATCGAGACTCCCAACTTTAGCTTTGGACTTTCCGCTGAAAATGCAGAGAGACAGCCTCGGTCGGCATTACCTAATTTCAGTTTCAACCCGGGTGCTTTACTTCCACCAGATCCTCAGAACAACTTTCTTCTAACCCCTCCGCTGTCCCCCAACTCTCCCAGGAATATTGCATCAGCACAACGACCCGGCGGTCATGGACACAGAAGAGGCGGAAGCGAATTTGTTGGCGGTCGTCTGCGCGAGGGTAATTCAATCGCGATCATGAGCACTAGCCCAACGAAGTCAGAGAGTGGGCTTGTGACACCAACGTTCCAACCCCCAAGGCGAGGCCACCGAAGAGGCATTTCAGGCGCCATCTCCACGAATGATTTGCCCATTCTTCAACCACCCGTTTTCGATGCAGTTGGCCGAGGGAACAGTGCCCCTACCAGCCCTACTGAATTTGGCCAGCCTGACGACAAACCCGCTCCTATGCAGCTTGATGACCAAATTGTGTCTGAAATCAAGGCTGCCCCCGAACCTCAGGTTTCAGAAGAAACAGTAGAGCCCGCCAATCTGAACACTTCCCCTAACGGCAGTCCGAAACTTCCTAAAGCCCGTGTTGGGTTTTCAGATACGCTCGAGTTCATCCCGAGACCTCTATCCCTAGTGTCTAATGAGACGTCTAGCACAGTAACAGCAAGGCCTGGGCATTCTGTGTCTGGCAGCATCTCGTCCGTTGTTTCAGCAGCATCGCCCAGCGGCCGAGATAGCCCGTCACCACTTTCTCAAACGCCTACTCGCGAAATTTCGGACTCGAGGCCGAGCACTGCTGGCGCTATCCTCGAAGGTACCTCCGACGCAGGCAATCCCACATCTTCACCCAAGCGTCGGAATTCGATCCCAACATTGCTCAACTTTGCAGATGCCCCCAAGGTGGAGGACCCAGAGCCGAGCCCGACTAAGAAGCGGTGGTCATTCTTCGCTCGAGAACCCTCAGCCGGAAACACATCACCCACAAAAGCACGACCACAAAGCTCTGGCTCAGTAGATGCGCTCACCAGGGCCGCATGCGCATCTGGTCATGGGTTTGATATTGCCGGCGAAGGGTTCGAAGAAGCTCCAGTCAAAAGCAAGAGCAGCAAGAAGGGCAAAAAGAAGAAGAAGAAGGTCAAGGGTTGGGCTGGTGCTATCTTACCCCGGAAACCCAAGTCTCACAGCAAGCGATCTAAATCGGAAGGCGGCCGTCCTCCTACCCCTCCAGCCTCAAGTGCCACACGATATGACGGCGAGGATGAGATGTATGGAGAGCCTGAACTGCTGGAGGTTTCGACGCCAACGTTCACTGTCACCGAGTCTCCCAACATTCCCCAGGAGGATGAGAAGCCGAAACGATCCGCAGAAGACTCGGCATTTCCCATGATCGATTTGGACGCAGCTCTTGGCCCCTTCAATACTCCTCTACCACTCAACCCTGAATGGGAGGCGGCTCAACGGGCTGCGAATGGCGTAGGCAAGCGACGACTTCACAGCGCTCAGGGTATGAAGGGATTCAGCGGCCCGGGCATGCATTATCATCGACGGGCTGAATCTGCACCTGACCTGCCCCCATTTGATCCTGGTCGAGCTGGCATACACCGCTACAACAGCAGCTCGACCATGGCCGATGTTTTTGAAGAAGAGGAGGAAGAAGATGAGGACAATGCCAGATCCGGTACAACAGATTCATCTTCTGAGGAAGAGACTGATTCGGATAGCGACGCTACGCCACCGGCAGCTCTCAGGAACGATCCATTACGGGGCTCACAGGACAAGTTATCGACACACAGCTCAATACAGAGCATGAGACAGACCGGTTCGAGCTTGAGCGACAAGGATCAACTATCGAGTAGCTCTGTACGGGCCGAGCGTTCTAGGTCATCTTTACATGAGAGTGTGATCGCTGAGGAGTTGCCAAGTGTGATCTTCCGGTCACCATTCATGCCTGCAGAGCGAAGCGACAAGACCGATTCAGCTCCCTCGTCTTTGAGAAGGTCCTCGGGCAATAAAGATCTCTCGCCTGTCGATGTTAGCCCGTTGCACTTGCCCGCACCAGCCAATGTACCAAACAGCCCGTACGCTATGAGCTACTCGTCCTCGTTCCCCTCTCCACGGTCACCTATGTCTGTTGAGGTACAACGTATTTCAACAGCTCCATCATCGGTTGCAGACGACAACAACTTCCAGTCCTTGTTACTCATGGGCGAGCCGGGCCCTGAAGTGCGAGTTTCAGTGGATTACGACATCCCATCACTTACATCGAGCAACTCAACAATGACACGGGAAAGCATGTTTCTTCCTAGTCAGCGCCAGTCACAGCCTACTCTCCGGGAGCCACGCCCGGTGTCAGTTTCTTCTGCTGCCTTTGGACGTCGACGATCCAGCCTTGCCAGCCTCAGCCGTCTCATCAGTAGCTCTCACGGCGAGCGGAGCAAGCTTTCTATGGAAGTCACACTGGATAACGACGAAAACAACAAGAAGTTGAAGAGCAGTCGAACGA
The DNA here is from genome assembly GCA_014822085.1 of Fusarium stilboides. Classification (NCBI taxonomy): domain Eukaryota; kingdom Fungi; phylum Ascomycota; class Sordariomycetes; order Hypocreales; family Nectriaceae; genus Fusarium; species Fusarium stilboides. The sequence continues at coordinate 20,780 of JAASAY010000278.1, read as the reverse complement.
AGAAACTGGGTCGCATGATACAGTTTTGGAAACCCACCAAGGAGAAGGAGCCCACCAAGCACAAAGAGGGCGAGGCGAAGTAATTATCACGGGATTCAACTCAAAGGACCCCCACAAGCGTTGGCTTTCTATGACTGTGCCGCTGCATTTGCATGTGAGCACGTGTACAATATGTTTGGCAATTTGCAGTCGAGAAGTTCAGTCTCGACAACATTGTCGCTTGGGATCATTGCACCAAGTAATGGCAAGCTTCACAACCAAGATCGATCAACAAGCAAGGTATCAACAGACCTACGCGCAGACCTTGGATTGATGAAGAATACAAGAATTTTAGTTTAGGGAAAGGAATGGGCGCAGAGGTTAATGATTGCATGAATAGCATTGGTATCTGGCATTGGCACAGGTCCCCGGCTCCCAGGTCATCAGGCTGATGTCGCTGGTTGAGTCGGGCTGACTGGTTGCTTGGACTTCTGCCACGAGCAGGAAGGATAGGATTTGGGATGGCATTTTCATGTCGCTGGTTGTGCCAACAGGAGGATGTGGTAGGACATGAGATCTAGCTAGGTATTTTGCGGAGGCGGCTGGTAAATGCACAGAACTAGTAATGAATATAGTGCTGAAATCACAAATGGTTATGAAGCTTCAGATTGCACCAGGTTTGCCTTGTAACCCTAAGCAGATAGCTGCTGGGACTGTTTTGGGAAAAGAGTGATGTTGTAGAGTTTGGGAGAGTCGATCACATTCTCAAGACAGGCACATGGTGTCCAAAGTTCAGGGGTCATTAAGTCGTGAGTTTTATTCAAGAATGCTGCCATATAGTGTCTATCTGAAATCGCCGGCACAATAGCGATACGAGCAAACCAAGCCCAATTAAGTCGAATATCCCGTTCCTGAAACGCCGCGAGCAAACCCAATTGGGTCTTTTCAAGTCATGATTGTAGTCCCAAGGAACGACGCCAGTTTCGTTACATCACATCCACTTCCTGGCCATATCAGCGAGACCACCCCAGGTATCGCCGCCGCCGCCACCGCCGTAGGAGACTGTATCACGCTCCACACGAACAGAAGAGTTGCCGCCAAAACCGCTGGCCATGCGAACGGCCTCACCCACAAGACCGGACGAGTCGCCTGTGGCGGCCTTGGAGGCGACGCCAAGCATGCGCTCAATGGACGGAGGGATTCGCAGGCCGAAACGGGCGAGTAGGGCAGTTAAAGCGCCGCCGGTAATGAGGGGCATGATGACGAGGAAGAAGACCTTCCATGGGTGGCGCTTAGCCCAATGGACGAGGTCACGAAGGAGGCGCTTGAGCTGCTTGTACGTCTTTTGGACGAAGCCCTGGCGGGGAGAACGCTTGTAGTATGACGAGCGACCTAAGGTGTATGTGTCAGTGATCAACTACATCGAGGTAGGTATACGGGAAGGTTTACTGTTGCCAAAGAAACTAGAGCGGCTGTTGTTGCCGCCAAGGCCAAAGAATGAAGAGCGAGAGGAATTGTGTTTGCCGTAGCGATCGCGGTCGCGGTCCCCGCCAAAGATGGACTCTGCAAATCCTCGACCGCGGTCGGGGGAGCTAGAGTGGGATCTCGAGCGCTTCTTGTGGGAGCGGGAAGATTTGTGTCGACGAGATCGTCCTGAGAGGACGGATGCGCCGTCGTTCCAGTCGAGAAAGCCCATATTTGGTTGTAGTTTGTGGTGTTGAGGATGTTCTTGGTGGGATTATTTGGTGGTGAGGGGGGAGTTTGTGCGCATTCGCGAATTAAGCGATTCGAGTCAATTGGAATCGGTTCAATTCGTTTACGAGTCAAGTCGCTGGATGAGTTCTGGTCAGATGTTGAATAAGACAAAATTTAGATAGAACCAAACGAGTAAAGGGCGATATGCGAACAACAATTGTGCTTTGCAGATGCGGATGCGGATGCGGATGCGGATGCTGATGCAAGTCAGAGCTGACGAGGAATGGAGCGGGAAAGTGGGTTGACTAGGTTGGTTGGGTTGTTCCTTCTCTCACCGTAAATTCGAGTGGCTGGACTCCAGACACGATTCGCCTTTGCTTCGGCCCTAACCATAACCACGCGGGGGACCCCTGTAATTAGACGGAGCATACATTAGTCTCATGGATACTATTCAACCCCTGAGCTCTCAATTGCAGTTGAAAAAAAATGTGGTTCTTTTTGAGTTTTTTTTACTCTGATGCGCCTCTGGCGGCTCATGACTTTCAATTTTGGCCCCCTCGGTTCGTCCGCTTTGACGAGTAGACCCCAAAGCAGGGGGGGGGGGGGAACACACCCTCGTCTTTGATGTCGTTGATCCTCCACACGGGACCACGATAGCACGGTCTATTCTCCAGCAAGATTTGCGAGCTTCGCTTGACACAGAAAATGCTTAATTAAATTGATTGCCTAGCTTAAAAACCGGAGGGTCTGTGCCGAAAAAGAAAAAAAACAAAGATTTTAAGGACTAGGATTATTTTTTTAATATGTGCTGTTCTGCATCAACCCCTAGTTAAGGTAGGTATCATGATACGTATAACTGCCGTACGTGGGCTCTGTCATGTTACAACACATAATCATATTCTACAACAGCTCATATCATTGAAGAGTTTTTATGTAAAATACTACGTGCGGTGACGCCTGATTCAATAGCTAGACAACAATCCTCTTAGTTCTATAGCCCAATCATCATGACGGCCCGATACTTACATGCATGCCCATGACTCAACCTCTCCTTAGTATAACATGTTTATCAGGGAAATCCCATAAACTGACCAACAGAATGTCAATCGTGACTCTTTTGATATCCGCTTTCCTATCATCAACGTGGCGCTCGTGGCCATCTTTGTAGGGCTGAGGCCACAATGGATGGAGCTTCGCGTCCCGTCCCGTCCCGCTACGGCCCCGTTGGAGCAAAAGCCCAATATCGAAGCCAACAAGAAACGGATATTCAGGACCAAAAGTGTATACGGTAACTTAAATTTGTCCTCTATCGTAAACCTTATACAGTTGTCGCTATGAAGGATACCAAGAAGCAAAGTCTTAGACAAGAAGTTGTCACTCAGCATATACAATAATTATAGTTTAGATGAAAGCATTAGATTTTATTTTCAATTCACCTACTCCTCGCGATATGCCTCGCTATTAATTTTAATGCCTGAACTAAATCCCAATCGCTAGAAACTCAAACTTTTCACTCCTTCTTTCGCTGAAATGGCTTCTTGATCAGACCCACCAGCTTGCCCAATGCGCCAAACACTGTTCCTAGACCAAAGCTCCAGCCCTTAATACGGACTGTGTAAATAAAGAAGTATACGAGCATCCAGTTGGACACACAGAATGCAAGGAAGATGCCAAAATCTACCGTTGATGTTAGTACGTTGCAGTCAGGGGTATCTGTGCTAGAATGGCTTACCTCTCCACTTGTCGCTCGCCTTGATGTTGAGCGACGCCAGGTATTCGTTACCAGAAGCGACTGGGCAGAACTCGCAACTGCTTGTGGCATTGGGGTCAACGAGGTAACCCCCAGCAGATCTTACAAACGCTCCTGCATATTCTTGGCATGTTTGACCCGAAGGAACGTCAAACTTGGCTGTCTCCGCAGATGCACACTCAACCGGGGCGCCATCAAGAGTTGCAGCAAGGATGCCTCCAATCCAGTACGTGGAGGGGTTCGCGTAGTACATCCAGTACCTCCAGAAAACTGGAAGTGAGGCGTAAGGACGAACAACGCCGTTGAAAAGACCGAACATGACAAAGAAGAATGGCAAGACCTGGTCTGCGTTAGTATTCAAATACACATTGTCAGGGGCAGAGATGGGCAGACTTACGTTGGAGATGACAGTAAAGCTAGGGGCAAATGCGCAAATCCACTGACCCCAACTTGTCATGAAAAGGTACATAAGAAGAGTCATCAAGAACACGTAGCCCGAGACAGAGCTCTCAGTTGGAAGTCCAGTGGGCCAGTACCACAGCACAAAGTACAACACAGAAGACACCACGGCGGCAGGGATGTCAGAAACAATGTTGGCAGTGCAGAAAGCAACCCATCCGTAGATACGAGAAGGATATTCTCGAGCCTGCCAGAGAGCCATGTTTGTGAAGAACTTGGGCACAACACCATTGACAACAGTGGGGGGGATCGTCACAATCAGGAAGCAGGTGAACATGCGGTTCTGCATATCCTGCATTGTGTAGCCGAGTTTCCAGAAAGTGAAGCCGTTGAAGATACCCATGATGACTGCAACAAAGAACTTGCCATAGATGTAAGAGGGATCACGCCAGTGCTGCCTGAACATGCGCTTGGTCAACTCGACGGACTGAAGCCAAGTTGATGCAGCAAATTCGGAGTGCTCCTCGTTGTTGGAAGTAGCTCCCTCTGTGGCAGAACTTCTGACACGCTTGAGCCCATCAATCTCTTCAAGGACCTGCTGGGCTTCTTCACTTTGGGCCCATTCTTGGTTCCAGTCAACCTTAGTACCGTCAGGTCGCTTGTGAGGTCGGGCGGCGGTCTCGAGAATGAATTCAGCAACGTTCTTGTTGGGAGGGCAGACAGCACCACGGTCGGAAAAGTACTTGACAACATCTTTTCCGTTCTCTCCCATGGGGCCAAAATAGAATGTGTTGCCACCAGGGTTGAGAGCGAGAACCATGTCAAACTGCTGGATAAGAACGGAGCTCGGCTGATGAATGGTGCAGATGATGGCCTGGCCAGCTCGGCTCAGCTTGCGGAGGAAACGGACAATCGAGTAAGCGGACTGAGAATCAAGACCAGAGGTGGGCTCATCAAGGAAGAGAAGCAGCGATGGCTTGGCTGCCAGTTCAACGCCAATAGTCAATCTCTTACGCTGTTCTACTCCAAGACACGTGATGACAGCATCCTGTAGGTCATTGAGCTCGAGGAGATCAATGATCTTGTCGACATACGCGAGCTTTTCGGCGCGGGGGACGGATGCATCCTGTCGCAGAATAGCAGAGAACTCGATAGCTTCTCGTACAGTCTGAGTCGTATCGTGGAGATCACCCTGAAGACAGAATCCCGTATTTCTCTGGAAGTCTGTGCTAAGAGATCGTCCATCCACGAGCATCTCGCCTGTAACGACACCGACGCTTGTGCGTTGCGAGAGGATGTTAAGAAGGGTCGTCTTTCCAGCACCTGATGCTCCCATAAGGGCCACCATGATACCCGGCTTAGCGTATCCGCTGACCTTGTTTAGAAGCTTCTTCTCTCCACCGAGATACGGAACCGTGTATTCAATATCTTTCCATGTGAAAATGGACTCGCTGTCGGTAATTTGCTCCAGGGCCTCGTCCTCGCTGCCTGCATTGGGATCGGCCACAACACCGGACGAGCTGCTAGCACCGTTTCCAGCGGCCTTCTCATCGTCGGTAGGAGCTTCGGCCTGTCGTGCTTGCTCCTTGGCCTTGCGGCTCTTCTTGAAGATCAAAGCACCGCCACCACCTTCTGCAAAGCTGACCAATTCCGTGGCCAACACTGTAACGACGATGTAGAGAACAGTAAAGGCAATGACAACACCAAAGTTTCGCCACAGGTTCGACCGGCTGTAGTTGTAGGTTGTTTGCAGATAATCGCTTCCAGAGACCGACTGCGCATTAACCGAAGCTCCGCTGATGGCGCAACCTTGGTAGCCTGACTGAACACCTGGACCTTGAGGAACAAGCTGCGAAGGAGCGCATTCCAAGGTTCGATCGGACAGTTCATTGGTCAATACAGCCTCAAAACTATAGCTGAGGGGATTGACCCAGTACAACCAACCGAACCAGATGTAGTCCTTCAGCAGCTGCGTCTTAGGAAGCACGTATCCAGTATAAATGACGAGCAAGTTCAACGAAATTCCAGAAAACCGCACAGCAGTGTCAATCTCAGGGGATAAGCTGGCAAACATGCGGTACATGGCCGTGACCATTATGGTGGTGGTATACACAAATAGCAGGTAGATCCAGAATTTAGACGCGTCCACATCAAGTCCTGTCATGAAGTACATAAGAATACCAAAGATACAGACTTGGACGGCGATCACCGGGAAGTCGAGTAGAACTCGGGCAAGAGAGACAGCTGAGGGACGATAGAAGGCATAGTCATGGTGGCGAGCAACGACAGCGCGACCAGAGACAGCCTTCATGAGCTCAGAAAGCTGGAGCCAGCCCAAGAAGAGAATAGAAAAGAAGATGGTACCACCACGGCTGAAAGCACTATCGGTTTCCTCCGATTGTCCGTAAAAGAGAGATCCCACGATGAGACCGTTTGAGACAATGATAAAGAGCTTGGTCCAGAGCGTGGTTGTATCGCCGAACAGGAGCCAAGCTTCTCGCTGGGTGCAAGCAAGAACCTGTCGAGGGAATGAGATGGTGTAAGACGACTTGTCAGAGACATGCTTGGACTTGGAATCCTGAACGGCACCCTGGAACCTCTTTGCATCCTGGTAATCAGACTGATGAAGAGATTCCTTGTAGGCGGCAACATCCGCTAGGAGCTCTTGGTAGTTTGGTGAGTTTCGGAAAGCTGACTCGAGCTCCTCTGGGGTTCGGGGAGCGCGGTGCTCGAAGCCAGGTCTATATCGCCGCTCGGTCGGATCGGTAATGGCAGTCAGGAAGTCGGCGGTCGTCTGTCGTTCGGGGCATTCGAATCCAAGGTCGATAAAGTATTGCTTCGCCTTGTTGGCAGGTCCAGAGAAGATTTGACGACCTTGATCGATGACCAATACCTTGTCCATCAGCTCGTAAATGCCTTCACCGGCCTGATACAATGTGACGAGGGTGGTTCGGTTGCTTATATCTGTCATGATACGGAGGGATCGTGCGTAGTCGAGGGCGGTCGATGCGTCCAATCCTCGAGTAGAATTGTCCCAGGCCATCACTGTAGACTTGGAGGCCAAGGTCTCAGCAATCGAAACTCGCTTTCGCTCACCACCAGAGACACCTCGAGTGAAATCGTCACCAACGACAGTATGTCTTGTGTGGCTGATTCCAAACATCTTCATGAGAGCATCCACAATTACAGGGATATCGGCCTTCTCACTGATCTTTGTCTTGTTTGTCAGCGCAAAAGCCAAGGTCTTCCACACACTCAGAGTAGCAAAGTGAATATCGTCTTCGCCATTGTAGTTGACCTCGCCTCGGTAGTGTTTCTTTTGCTCGGTAGCTGGGATACCACTGTAGGAAACTTCTCCCTCGACAGCAGCGTATGACTCGCGATTGTTGCTGATGGCCTTGAGAAATGTACTGCAGCCGGCACCGGGTCGGCCTAGGACGAGCATCATCTCACCATCACGAACGCAGCCGGTAAAGTCGTTGATGAGTGTACGTGTCGGGGGCTTTCCGAAACGGAGAGACGGTATAAATCGTGTGATGACATGGTAGAGATCAGGGCCAAAGGTACCAAGGATAGCATCAGGAACAGTCCGAACGAAGGATGTGGTGCTTCCAGCGCCTTTGACGGTCAAGTTCTCGTACACAACTCCAACTCGCTTCAGGGCACCATCCTCTTCAGAACGCTTTTCGAAATGACCTTCTCGCATAAATGTGCCGAGCTCGAAACCTTCGCCTTCTTCAGGACCAGCCTCAACGTCGGTTTTTGAGTCGTCTGTAGGCACTCGAGCAGCAGCATGGCTTGTTCTTCTACTCGTGTGGGCTCTGCTGGCTTGTGTTTCTTGGGTTCTTGTCTTGTGCAGGCTCATCAAGTTATGTCTTAGAGACTCGAACTCTTGCATAGCCTCTTGCGCGGTAACATCTTCTTGTCCACGCTCACCCCATTTTCCTTCTTGGATGACATCTGTTTCGGAGGAATTGCTGCTTTGTCCGCCCTCGACGGTTTGCTGGGATAGCGGAACTTGCTGCTGCGGCTGCGGCTGCTGTCCCATTGATGATTGCGTGCGGCGCAAAGCATCGCCGTCCACGGTGTTGCCCCACATGTTGACGGCGATTCAATAGGGGATGTTTGTTTGTTTGTTAAGGAGAGGATAAGAAATGATGACGTGCAGTTTGTGAAAGGGCTGCGCCTTGATATTTGTAGTTATCGCTAAGTTGCCTATCAAGAGTCCGTGGTTGGAAGAGGAAGGACCGGTGAAGATAAGCCTCACAGAGGTCGCAGGAGCTTAGCACAATGTTTGTCCCCAACAGTCCCTGAGGATGGTGCATTATATAATGCCCTCTAGCAGATATGCACATTTTTTCATCCATGGTGACGTAAAGGTGCCTAGCAGAAGAAGGGGGTACGCTAGGAAGGGATTTAGACGGGCATGGTTCAAAATAACGGATACACATCTTGACCAGATTCGCCAATGATGTCAATTATTGTTTTTGTCAGCCCTCCAGAGCTTTCTTAGCGAGTGGGTGCTATGCAATTCCCCGTAGACCCCCGCCGCGTTCTCACTGTTGATCTGTCAAGGAGTTTAGCTCTTGTTTCCGAATCTTTGCTGCTCAACGTTAGTTGCTGCGGTAGAGTGGAGTTGCTGACTCGGGATCTAAGATAAAGCCCCATATTTTTCACTTTGGCGGAATCAGGCCCAAGATGCAGATCCCTTCTGCCGTTCGGACGGACATACAGCGTAATCTGTCGGACTTTAGTGTGGGAGACTCTAGAGAAGTTTGGGTTTAGGTCTCACCTCAACGGCGATAACCGCCAGGGTGCCTGAGCCGCATAACTTCGCTTGTGGTTGCATTAATCACTTAAACAATACGCTCATCCAGTCGGAATAGCTGCAGTTATACAAAAGCGGAACTGGATACGGCGTGGGAGTCATTGTAATTTGCTCTGTTGCTTTGGTTGTTGTTGAGAAGTTGTGTCGTATTGGTAAGCACAGCCAGACAACTGGCTCTGCCAAGCATGCTGTGGAACTGTGATCTACGCTACTGATGCATAAGTATAAGCAGAGAACCGCCTCCAACGTTATCAGTTTAATAATGAGGGTGGTTATTAATTGAGGCCGCCCTTCGTGCGCTCCGTCCATGCTCGGGCCTTATCTTGTCTGACGTCCCTTATGATTACAAACCCTGTTAATCATACATGACTCATGCTAACCTTCAGATGTCTGTCTGACAAGCGTTGGGTCTAGAAAGCCGCTAGATGTACGTTGTTGTTGTTCGGCCGAGAGATTATTACAACGACGAGACAACGAAAACGGCAAATGTCGCGAGCACGCAATTTTCTCGCATTTAATTTACTAGCGATTTATCTTCCCGAGTGCCAATTTCAACTAAAGGCTTAGTACGCATTAGTGACACATGCCCTTAAGAAACCGAATACTGCAGTACTGTAACAATAGAAGCACTCAGATCTTCATCCCCAGCATGTGAATGTGACATACCCTACACACTGGCACCGAAGTGAAGCATTGAGCACCGATGACTTATGTCCAGCGAATCTCAAATAGCCGATTATTTATTACGTGTCGTGAAAAATCCCCAGATACCTATCCATAATAAAATCCGATGCATCGGTGCGTATTGCTTTTTTGTTCAACTGAAATGCGGGTGGTGACGGGGTATCCGAACAAGGAATTTCCCTCCGCCATCAAGGTACCACTGTATCACAAGCAAGTCTCCGCTGCGGCGCTGACAAGCGATAGATTTATCCACACCAAGTGGAGCAGCGACGATGCAGGATTGAAGCCCTAGGGTTGGGTATCATACATATACGAGCATTGTGAGCAAAATCGCCACCCAAGAAAGCAATTTGGCGCAGTGGAAGCGCGGTATGTTCACTCATTACTACACCATCAAACATGGATACTAACAGACGCAGCCGGGCTCATAACCCGGAGGTCGCACGATCGAAACGTGCAATTGCTAGGTTTCTTTTTTTGCATTTCTTTTATTTTGTGGAATCTTTCTTTTTTGACACTGGTTCTATGTTGCTGTGTTACGGCAAAGCGTCCTTGAGCTAGGTCATCATTTTGGTGATGAAGCAATCTGCTCGGGTGTGAAGGCATTCCCCTGTAGTACATACAGTCAGTCAGTCAGTCAGTCATAAACACCAAATTAAATGGAAAAACGATTTGAGGTACCACAAACTAAAATACTTGAAGCTTGGAATATATTGCTATTTTGATTCCATCGGTTCTAGTGCCTAATTCTTATGCTTCAAAAATGCTCACCCTGTTGTGCTCGTCTTGCACCTGCTCCTTCCTTGCAAACAGATGCGGATGTGTGCAGCTTCAAGTCTGCACGGTCACGTGTTGGCGTCTCTTTTAACTCCAGGTGCTTCATTTCAGCCTCCTCGGTGAATCATCATCTTTTCCTCTATTGCCATCATTTTTTCTGCATCATCAACAACCGCAAGCATCACTGGCTCAAAACCCAAGAAGAAATGGCGAAATGGCATGGCTGAAACGCTATCAAAGCCACCAAATCGCCTGTAAATGATGAGTTCCGACCCCTATCATGAACAAAGAAGCCTGCTTCACACGGAGAAAATCATGTCGTCTCGCCATGTCCTTTGGGCTCACTTTGGATGCGAACGTCCCAGCCACGTACATCACCAGCGAAACTGTCATGACTCGAATCGCTACAGTCGCCCTTATCTTCGGCGTCGTTCTGGCTCTCATCATCAGTATCGTTTTGGTCTTGTTAGTCGATTTGGTCCTTTTCACCGTCGTCGAACATATTCCATGATCATTTTCGTTGCTCTCGACCATGCGAGCCATGCGAGCCTGAGCCCGAGCACGAGGAGATGGGGCTCTCTACCAGGTGCCACCTCGGACAGCTTCTCGAATATCTCCCTGCCATGCTTCCTCGCGATGCAGCACCCGTTGGCTCAGTACACAGCGTACTACATCATGCCACACCACGAGTCAATGTTAGTTTGAGAGACGAAAACTGGGCATTGACCTATGATGATCTCGATGCTTCCACCTTGAAGATTGACTCTCATGTACCAAACCATTATGGATGGCGACACCGACGATATTGGTAGTCAAGGACTCTTCGTCTCGGCAGAACTTGCTGCAACATTGGTCAGAGTTCTTCTACAAGAAGCAATCGACAATGACAGCTTAAATTGGGACGCGGCACTGCACATGACGTTGGTAGTGAGCCTTGTCGCAACGACTGATACGAAGCCAGGTGACACATCTTTCCAAAATGACAAGTATCAGGGGAACAACACATGTCTGTGCTGGGATCATATCTCCATATCGGAGGACTTCGCACCGGAACACCAGTTGGAGGCGACAATCTTATCCAAATTCTGCCACGGATTCAAGTAAGTCGACCCCCTGATGATGCCAACCAAACATATTCTAATATTGCTCAGACAAAAGCCAGATAACAACCACTCCGTCAAACTTCGAGAGCTGAGAGCTCCATCGACAGGTTACGCTTGTCCCATCAACCTCCTTCTTGGGTGGGCACTCCGTACCGAGGCAGTCTGCCAAACCTCGTTGATGAATTGAGACAATACATCCGCGACACTCCGAACACTGAGATGATTTGGTCGCGTCCCAACGATTCAGTACTCTGTGGCTCCATCGTCGGGGGTACTGGTCACCTTGACTTTGACACGCCTATCAAACCTCGCTCATTGCAAAGCTTGTTCAAGACGGTATCGAAAGCCGCCGGACTCGAGCCATGGTTGGCCAGTACACTCGTGATACCAACTTCCTCCGGGTAGGGTCGGCTCCAAAATGGCCACTCTCATCGCGGGCCAGCCGCAGAGCCTCGGCCACCTGGGAATGGGTGAGACATCGGACCGAGACATCGCTTGCAGTATTTCGCCAAAGGAGTCCTCATGAACTCGGTACCATCGAGTTTCATTAGCTATGCTTCTTTTCTCGTGTCTGTTGAGAGGATCCTCTACCCCTGCTGTCTCAAGATAGAGGTTGATATGTCTGTACCAGGGGTCCGTCTTCTAATTGTCTGCTTGTGGTCCCTCTTCAATGTTGGAAAGGAGTGTTGTGATAGTTCTGACTGAACTTTCCATCACCCTGTCCCAGACTAATATCTGTCTTGGGCACAACAGTCGAAGTGCTCGTCGTCAAAACCAGAGAGTCAAAAATTCCCGCAAGGATGTCATCGAGATTTGTCGAGAATTGAACCTCAATCCTGACAACCGCAAGGAACGAGAGAAGGCCCTAAAAGAACTATGGAGGCGCAAACAAGCCGAGAGTCAATCACCACATAGACGCAATAACTCTACAGCCTCATCAGCATCCAACGAACCGGATTCTCATAGTCAACACCTTTCCGAGGAGTGGCTCCTACAGCAAATCGAGTCTGGCTGTGTATCTGGGATGGCTCGCGCAATGCAGCAGACAAAGAGTAAATCTGTTGTACATGGGAAGCGTAGCGACGCCTTTTTCTGACAGGACACAGAGTCCATTTTCGCTCGTCTATCGCAGATCAACGAGTTCAAACACATACACGACAACCGAAACGCACTTCCACCAACGGCTCGAGGTGGAAGGAGTAAGAATGAACCCTCACGCTTCCATTATCTGTGTTCAAGGGGGGATCATTGCGCCAAGGGAATATCACTAGGGGCCTGGCATATCTGACCTTTGTGGGCTGAATTGAGAGACATTTAGGCTGACATGAAGCTCATACATCTGTGGGAGAGGACCTTTCCTTACCTCGCTCTAATTGTAACAGTAGAATAGCAGTTGTGGACTAGTCTTGTTAATATATTACTCAGGCCATCACAGATCTGCAAGTAAATATTTTTAGTACTATCCTACCTTTGCTTTCGCAATGCTGTTGATGTGTTAATGCTAAACTGGCATTTGACACGCGTCTCGGGCCTTGCCGCAAAGACACATTTACAGCTGTAGGTTGTTATTGGCTCTATGGGGTAGTGTCAGAAGTGATACTGCTTTTTTTAGCCATAAGGCCGTGCAATTAATAGTAAGGTAATTGAGTTTACAAGCTAGTTGTACATCCCGCGAAACTATCTTTTAGAGATCCCGGCTGTTAGCGGGTCCTGTCTTTCCAATAAGTGATGGACCAATTGGATGTAAGTGACTTGGCGTTTTTTAAAAGTAAAGAAGTTGCATAAACGGGGCCTAGTAACCGCCGGGGCCTCAAGGAGATACGTTCATTGTACATCTATACTAGTACTGTAGGGCTTGTGTAGTATTATACTAAGCCTCGGTGCAAGCGTCTGTCAGAACAAGCAAGGGGTATGACCTCTATCCATGAGACATCGGTGATCTTGTGCATTAGGTAGGTCACATTGAGGGAAATTATTTCTGTATGAAGGTGGTAAATCAGCCCCCTCTTTTCAGCCGCACCTTCTCAGAGCCTCGTTTTGCTCAGAGCCTTGCTTAGCAGAGCCTGATTCTGCAGAATTGTTTCAACACATTAATGCCACGTATTGGGATGTTGTGCATTCTTTGAGAACGATTAAACGTATTATACCATCGAATACTCCTACCTATTCCTGCCTTCTATACCTTGAGCTTGTTCCTGCATGGATATCTTGAGGCATATATCAACTGGCCACAGCATAGTCCCATACAATGGATAAGCTGAGAAGGGCAGCGCCCTCTCAGGAGTATCAGGGCATCAGCCCAACTCCAAATGAATTCGAAATGCAGCGCAGCATCCGCTCATCGCCCGCCAGCACTATCGTCGACAGAGAGATATATATGTCGCCTCCATCGCTAGTCCGAGGTGAATCTAGTTCTAGTCGAGCTGGTTCCAAGTTCAATTATTACCCGCTCGATCCGTTGAGCCCGAACCTGCATGGCAGTTCAGGCTCGCGTGGCAGACCACTCAGCCAGGTCGAATTGCTAGGCTCTGACCGAGACCGAGCATATGATTCGGACGCTGGACTAGGTATACACCAACCTACTGCAGTGGTGCGACATCAAAAAGCCCAAGGCCCATTGTCAAAGTTACTCAAGAACAAATGGTGGATGGCTATCTGCCTCTTTATTGGCTTTGCTGGCGCACTCGGCCACCACCTCCTCTATGCTCATCTACATAATCGCGAAGCCTCAAACCAGCAATGGTGGCTTCGACTAGGTCAATTCCTCTCTTTTATCTCAAAAGCCAGCTTTGTCGTTGCTGTGCTACTAGCTCGTCAACAAGTGGCCTGGAGAGTCGTTAGCCAGAAGAGTTTTACAGTCCATGCAGTTGATTCTCTCTTCGGTGCCGCCCACGATGCGTTTGGGCTCTTTAATAAGGAAGCATGGAAGAACTCGACGTTTACTATGCTCCTTGCGATATATATATGGGCAAGCCCCTTGGTGGTGATATTTACCTCGGCAACTCTGGATGTGGCCCTCGAGACGAAACAGGAGAATATAACCTGTCAATCTGTTCGAACGCTTAACTTCTCTAACGACGCTAAGAAAAGTTGGAAAGACAAGAAGAAAGCGAAGAATGAGACTATGAGAGGACTCTCAATCTCGATGTTTAATTCGGTTATGGACGACAGAGATGATCCGTACTATTTCGATTACTGGCTTGCGGCTGCCCCGCCCCTCGATTCTATTGCCTCCAGAGTCTTGGCCTCAGGGCAGGCGATCCAGAGAGACGAAGCGGCCCAGGATATCTGCGGAGAAGACTGGGATTGCTCCACGATTATTCACTTCGTAGGGCCCGCGTATAAGTGTGAGCAACTCGCCAAAGGCGCCAACTCGACAATGAAAAGGTTCTACGACTACGATCCGCCCTTCAACCTGAGCCAGCTTATCCCCACTGGAAATTCCAGCTACCACACCATTGCAGATCTTGGTGAATACTCGGTAGATCAGATCAAGGTCAACGAGAACAACAAGCCGATACAGAAGCCTCCGTTTCCGAAAAACCTGGGCGCGTTCAGAACAGAACCGGTCATCTGGTTGGGTTACGTCGAGGTGGATAATATACTCGACGAGCATGCGCAAAATCGCAGCGTGAAAGGGTGGGAAGATGATTACACACCGATCATCACCGCGTGTGAGCATTGGGAAACTAACTATACCGTCGAGTTGAATTATACGAGCGGTCATCAATCGTACAAAGTCCTCGACCGAGACTATATGCACAAAATCATCGACACGACATTCATCAATAAGACTGACTACGGCGGAACACTCGATCCGGTTCTGGCGACACCCAAAAAGAACTATGTGTTTCCTGAGGACTGGAGAAACTACCGCCGCATAGCAGCTTATCATTCCCTTGGTAGGAAGCTACGCGATCTTCTCAAGGGATCGATTCACAAACTACCAGAACCTATCACACTCTCGGATATCTCAACCTCACCGCTCCTAGCCCGCCCTGAGAACTTACCTATTCCCGGTTTTGAAAAGGCAGTGCGCACTCTCTATGAGGATCTGCTTATATCCCTGCTTTCAGATCCATTACTTCTCGCTGTGGCATGGGCTTCCAACCCAGACGAGCTGTCCGGCAGAGGCAAAGGCGGGCCTGATACGCAATACCCGTGTATACGTAGTCGTACGGCCAATTATTTTCATTACCATTGGTCGATCCTTGTATTCGTATATGCAGCGTCGTTCACCATTGCAGTTATCGCGGTGGCATGTGGATTCAGAGCTATGCGCCACGATGGAATAGAAGAGCTCCGAGAGATGACTTTCTCATCAATTGCTAGAACGACAAAGTTGATGGATTTAGACCAGAATGAGGGCAGAAAGAGGAGGATCAGAGCGGTGGAGGAGCGCCCAGGAAGTGGTTTGTTTGAGTTCAAAGTTGAGGATAATGGCCAGTGGGACAGCAGTAATAGTAACATAAGGGGGAGCAAGGGCAGATCTAGCCCTTTGGTTAGGGAATCACCTATACCATGAGACAGAAACTTCTATAGGGGTATTTAAAGTGGAATTTTGAAATCGCTCTTAGCCAGCTCTTTTTCGCGCTTCTGAGCAGATCTTTGTGAATGAAATTAGGGGAGAAAGAAATAAGTTCATCCTAAGTTTAGGATAACGTACTAATATATAATCAACAATAGCCCTGAGATCTTGAGGAATTCGTCTCAACTATTAATTGCCATCCTGCCAGACAACCGAATATCGTTCAGCAGACAGAGAGCTGCAAGGCCCCGATTGCCTCTCTGCTCTCCTCGGGTCCCTTTGGGCCAGATCAGCTTGGTGCCTGGCATGGAGTGAGGGAGCACAGGAATGTAGTGGTCGGCTGGGATATCAGGGCTCAGCGACCGCAAGTTGTTAGCCAGTTGCAGCATACGATCGGAGTTGAGGTGGCTGGGGTTGATCTCTGCCCTCTGTTTACCGCTTTCCATCCAGTCACTCTTGCAAGCACGCCCGATCACCACCTACACCACCTACACCACCTACACCACCTACACCACCTACACCACCTACACCACCTACACCACCTACACCACCTACACCACCTTCACCAACACGGCCAGTGTAGTTGGCATTGACCATGTTGATAAACAAAAAGTCTGTCTCATCACCCTGTGCACCATCGACAGTCTTGACTTTAACCCGGTTAAAGAAGTCCGCAGGGAGCTTCTTCTCGTCAATCATGCGCTGAATGTCCTTGTGGTACTCAACGACCTGGCCTTTGTACATGGCAATCACCATGACGTTAATAGTCTTGTTATGGTTGACGCCGAGACCTGTGAGAGCACTTAAGATCAGTGCATGAACCTTCTCAAGGACCCAGGCTCGATGGGCCGGGTTCGTTTGCGTAGTTCCGACCTGCTGTGTGCGAGATCCTGACCACTCAACAAGGCGTTAGTCACACCGGCTTTGACTGCACGAGCCATCAGTGGGAGTCCGAGTTGTTCGACAAATGGATTAGATGTGATCTTTCCCGATCCAACGTCATGTTCCATGGTGACGTGTGGTGGCTTCTGGTGCACATCGCCGGTGAAAATCCATGCGGATGGGTTGTGAAACGCGAAGGAATTATATAGATGCCAGCTCTTGCAATGGACAATTGTCAGCGAGATGGCCATCTTGTCCACTTCCGGTTCGCAGGCAGTGGAGATCAAGGTTAGGCGCAGGCTCCTTTTCGCATTCAGATGCCGGGTGTTCAAACGTCTCACACTTCTCGCAGCACTGATTGCGGATTCAATCCGAGTTTCTCGTCGAAGTTGTGTATAATATAGAATTGGAGTGCACGCTTTTGAACAGTGTTTTTCATTTCCCACCCAGAGAATGTGCCTCTCTTCAAGAAAAGGATGGTGATGACGCGAACTCGATTCAATGCCAAAGCGATTCGGGACTCTGCAGCGATGAATCCAGGGTTGCCAGTAAGGACAAAGTCGACGAGAACAATGTGGCACTCATCACCTTGTGCTTCATCTAGGGTGTAAACCTTGATGCGGCGACGATCTGCTGCAGACAGAATGCCTTCATCGACAAGCATTTCAAGGTCTGGTTTCAGCAGTGTTGCCTGAGATTTATAGAGTATCGCACATAGGAAGTCGACTGGCTTTCCTGCATTCTTGCCTACGCCAACAAGATTTGCTGAGAGTAGCTTGTGTACCTTTATAATCAGGTATTAGTACATCTGGACAGCAGGACGGTGGCCATGGAAGTCGGAAGCTTCTAAGGACTGTGTAATAACTCACCTCTCGAATATACTAGTCTTGAAAATGGACGGCGCTCGAGCGTCTAGGTACTCGCGATGTGCCTTGTTTGTCTGAGAGTGGCTCACCTCTGATGGCCTGGAACCCAGAAGCTTGACCAAGACAGTGCCTTTGTTCATAGGCAGTTGGATATATATATATATATATATGGGTGTCTTGAAGCTTTCAAGTATGTTGCATACCGGTTCTTTCCACTCGTCATTATCGCGAATTGCCGGCTTCATCAAGCCGTTGTGCAATATCTCATCGACCGCGGCACAGCGGAGTTCCGCGGAACTAGAAGTTTGGTCTTTTGAGTCGACCACCGGAAGTGCTGGTCGTTGAGGATCGAGTTGAATGTAGGCATTACCAGCAGTTGTCGCGCATTGCAGCATGCCTTTCCGACCAAAAGTTGGGCATGTTTGACTACTGCGAACGATAGAGATGACAATGCGCTTCCATCCCAGGGATATAGAAGTCACGCAACACTGAAACACCTTGAGGAATACAACGCACCATACCAACCCTTCTTTGTTTGATACTGTCTTGTCGTGCGCTGGTTTGGACGATCCAGATGAGTATAGCCCCTTTTGCAATATCCGTTCAATGACCACACGTCAGGATGCATTGCGTGCAACACCTTGCCTGAAAGCTTCTCGTATAGATTGATAAGCGTTTCTTCTGAGGGTATCTTGTTTTCCGGTAATGCACTTTGCATCGGGCTTAGGTCAACGACTGTAACATCTGTTCAGAGCGGACAGCATCGAACACCAAAGCGACCGGGAGCTTTATACAGATAGCCACTTTTCAAGGTCCTCACAGGATGTCATTGTGCTTGTCCGGCGCAATGCAGCACTTGTCGTAGTCAGCGAGAGCGTCCGTGGACTTGTAGGCCCAACGCATCATCGTAAGACAATCTTCGTCTTCGTTCCTCGTAGTAGAAGGTTGCGTCGTTAGGCTGTCCAAGGAGTACGTTCATGAGGTCACGAACTTGGATTAGGGACAGCTTGACATGGTCGCAGAGCTTGATCATGTTATCAGCAACCTTGAGGAGCATGTCGTAAAGGCCAGCAAGCAAGTTTGACAGTTGGCACAGTTGCTCGCGGCAACTATGCCACCCTGGGACAATGGGCAATCGGAGAGCAAGAGACTCGTAGCTGTTGGATGCCTCGCGAGCGGTACCACAGGCTGCAAGGATGTACTTTTCACGCTGCAGGAGATCATCTTCGTTGTTGTTATGCTGTTCGCACAAGTCCACGTAGTACTTGATGTACTGAATCAAGTTCATGCGTTTACCAAGGTAATCTTCGGTCATCTTGGTAAGATGCTCGATCCCCTTGCGCGCTCCGGGGAACGATCCTTCAGGCGAAATTAGAGCGGGCTTCCTGAACGAGTCAGTCAGTACAACAATATATGGGATGTAGTCAAACTTACTTTGTTGAATGGTATAGCAGTGATCGTTCTAGGGTGGTCAAAATGCTTTGTCGCGGGCCTATAGAAGTAAGCGGTCAGTAAGCTCGGTGCCATGCTTCGCGGTACATATATTTACTTGCCTCCAAGTAACGATGAATGATAATATATTAAGATACTTGCTTTGTGATGTGTAAAGCAAGGCTGAGGAGTGAGATCATGATGGAGCGAAAACGAGGATGAAGGAGGAGGGAGCGAGAAAGAAGATGATGGAGAGGGCAAGAGAAAATAGGTAAAGACACAAAGAACCCGACGAGAACCCTGGAGGTTACCTAGGTAGTCGAATGGACGTGTAGGAATCGTTGTTTCCGGTGCCAGCCAGTGACCGGCACCTTTCCGTCTGTGTAACTGCTTGCTATTGCTATAGTGGACGATGGCAATTGATGAGTTCAGACAAATTCCTACAGACCTCAGGGCTAAGTTTAATCATGCATTAGTATACTATCCTAAACTTAGGATAAATTTAGAGATAAGTCTAGGATGAAATGTAACTCGGACGACAGTTTTGCCAAAGAAGCTGTGTTGCAGAATGAACCTCATTCCGGATGCGACAGGGACGCATCACGCCAGGCATGTTGTTTTCGGTAAAACTCATGGCATAATTAATATAATACGAGCAAAACTCTTCCGCTGCGGTATTCTCGTCCACGAAACGCCTTGAAATGTGTTAGTACTAGAGGGCGAGGTGCTGTCATGGTATGCCATTGGGCCATTAGGATTGCGCACTCAATCATGAAGGACTTTCCACATCCTACAACCCCAGCAATGAGGTGAATACCAGCTGAAATATCATCATGTGCTGGAAACAAACCTGCATTGGTCTGTTCATGCTGCGAGTGACTCTGATCACCGTTATCGACGACGGGTCTAGGGCCAAGATTATATTTAAGTAGGTTGATCATCAGGTACTCCGTGGTACTCTCTGCTATCGGTGGTCTCCCTGTTTCGTGCATTTCGTCAGTACTCTCATCGCCAGCCAGACCATCGCGACTACTAATAACTGGCGCAATATTAGGGCATACTTGAGGATGAAATTATGATTTCTCATCCCAAGCTTTTACTTACTTTAGTATAAGTTTTTAGTGATAATATATAAAGTTTAGTATAAGCCAGTCAACGACTTGTAAAATCTTAGGGTCTGAGTCTTTCGATAGGGCACATAGTTCAGTCGGTTCGTTAGAAGCGTCAGATCCTTGTTAACATCCATCCTCTGAAGACAGAGGTCTTAGTAAGTTGCCGCGGCCATCCAGCTTAGTTGGCTAAGATCTGGTGGTTAAAAAGCGAATGTAAATGCGTGTTAGAGTGGACGGGGCGGCATATTTATAGGTGTAAGAGAGAAGCTTGTCTACCTTACGTAGTAAGGACATCACTTGAACAATGGCACGGATTCCTCTAGAACAAAGCAAAAAACGATTGCTACAAGCGTAAAATGAACAAAAAGAAAACCTAGCAATTGCACGTTTCGATCGTGCGACCTCCGGGTTATGAGCCCGGCTGTTGGGATACTTGTTAGTATTAATTGGATTGTGATGAGATTGTGAAGAGACATACCGCGCTTCCACTGCGCCAAATTGCTTTCTTGGGTGAAAGGCATGGTTGTAATTGTCGTAAATATGGTGCAGCGTGTGAGTCATGTGGGGGCGTGACCCTCGGGTAGTCCAACGCCGCACACAATCAGGCCTGGTTTTCGGAAACAAACAAAATGCCGTTTGTAAGTAAACTGATTTGTTCTCTTTGGGTTGCTTTAAGTTTGTTACAGCGGGCAATCTAATAATATGCTGACATTAGAAAGCTGGTTTTCACCCAAGAAAGCAATTTG